>JAODLC010016282.1:7396-20399 GCA_026781145.1 Hippopotamyrus pictus | reverse complement strand
GGCCCCCCCCCCCCCCCCCCCCCCGCAATATCTCTACGCCCCCCAGTTTGGGAACCACTGACTTAGTAGATGTGCTGACAAGGCAAAAGTCACTTGAATCTAGCCTAACGGTAATGTATTTATATATTATATTTCTATATAATTTTTGGCATATAATTCTTACATAATTATATGAATTATTCACATGCATTTTGGATTGTAACATTTACTTGTAAATGTATAAATGATGTAAAGCAGTTTCATTTTGTTACATATTCAGCTTTCTGAAAATTGAAATACTGCATTTGGCCATGTAGAGGCGCATGACCTCCAAAGCATGTAGCAAAAAATGCAGTTAAAAGCAATTGATTAGGTCAGTAGCAGAATCCAGGTAAGGGTTTACATCCATTTACATGCAACATGCCCATATTTTGCTGTTGCTCTGCCCAAGGTGTGTAAAGCAGTATCAGGGGAGGGGCACCACGGTAGGGAGCCCCCTGCAAAAGTAACCAAGCGGGGAAAGACATGTAAAACTTGGAACAATGTGAGAACCCCTCAGCCTGAGTCTGCAAGCCCCGCCCTGTGTCATGTGGCTTTTCCCTGGGTACCTTTGAGAGTAGCTAGACTAACCGATGTCTCTAAATTGCCCGTAGTGTGTGACAATAAAATGATACAAAACGGCAAATCTTTTTCGTGCACAAGTACATTGGCATTCGTCTCTTCACCTACCCCATCATGCTTTCCATAGCTTACAGGACACAGCACAGGGTCAGCCCTGGAGCTAGAGGTTAATCCTGCGTTCGATTATATCTCGGAAGTCGGAAATTCCGAGATGCTTGATGTCACGTCCGACCAATCTCCCATCTACAGCTACACATCTTGGAACAAACATGGCTGCCTCCATGAACACGCTGCTGTGTGTTGTTGCTTTATATTTTAGCAGATTTGGAGTGAGATTATTTTTTTCTGAGAGACAAACAAACAAGAAACATGAACTAGTCAAACCACATTAAAGAGGCAAACAAACTACAAACAAACAAAAGACACTAACAAGTCCGGTAAATATCTGATATTGCATGGTAGGACACTGTTTATGGTCATGATATGGTATCCTCTCAACCACATCTTGAACATTTATAACTATTAATACATTTAACAAAATAAACATTTAAAAATATTTATAAAATAGAATCACTGTTGACTGTGTAACCGCCATGTTGAAATGACGTCACAGGAAACTCGGACGACAAAATTCTGTCCGACATCAGTGTCGGAAAAGAGGCGTGTTTCTGATGGGAAGTGATGTTTGTATTGGAGTTCCGACTCAGAGAAAGGTAATTGAACGCAGGATTAGGCCTTGCTCAAGGGCCCACACACGTGCCACTATTCTGCTGAGGCCAGGGCTCAAACCAGTGATCTTCCAGTTATTGGCACAGAGACTGAGCTGACTGAGCCACTTGGAGAAATCCTCAGAAAGGACGGCATGTGTGTCAGTCCTGTGATGGACAGGCAAATGACCCCAGCCTAGAGTCCTGTGCTGCCTGGGATAGGCTGTGTACCCTTCTGTGACCCTGGATTGGAAGATGGATGGATGGACTTTAGTTTCACAACGCTGGGTGTGTCTGAGAGTTATCAGACATACAAAAGCAGGGGATGGATTGGCACGTTCAGTGCATGCTTGGTGGGACTGAGGACATTTGGTCTGCTGACAGGTCACCGAGATCTCTGGCTGAACTTTGCCACTTCCAGCAGGCTGTCCTGCTCAGATACGAGGCACGGGATCACAGCCTCGCCACCCAAGCTCACGCTCTTTTGTTTCAAAGTGATTTTTCTGCCTACAATTCAATTAGCAAGCAAAAGCCAAAAAGTCAAATTCTGGCTAATGGGTGTGAACATATTTCAGCCCGTGTTTTTTCAACTCATTAAATGTTGTTTCATATTTAACATGAGAAAAAAACACTAATGGCTGTTTAATTACAACATGGGTAAAAGGGGCTGGTTTTGCATGGAGACAATTAGTATAATTTGACCCAAAGGTGAAGGTTCCTTCAAAGCCCAGCTTCTGACCTGATTGGAACAGAGGGCTCTTGAAGGGAAGGGGTTTAATGTTTAGCCTGGAATCCCAACCTCAAACAGCTGAAATGTTTAAACATTAATACCGCAGCTTTGAGACTCTCAGGCTTTGCTATTTGCAATTCAGATCCAGCATGATTTCGTGGGCCGCAGAACATCAGAGCTCTCCCTCTTAATTATGTGCGAATAAATATCCAAAGTGCTGACACCCTTTTCGACACCCTCTCCTTGAGAAAGTCACCCCCTCCCCCCCATAACACTGATACACAGAGATGGTCCAGGGAAATGTCTCTCGTTAATCCCCTAAAATTGGGAGCATAGCGGGTCTTGTGTAATTACATTACTGTACAGAACAACATTAGAAAAACACACATTCACTTATGTCAAAATTTCAAATTAATTCACTTCAAATGTATGCAATATTGTTATACAAATCCTGTCAGCTGTGAAGAAATTCTGGTAAATGTGTGACGTTTCATCATTTATTTAACATTTAATTAGTATTTTAATTAATACTAATGACTGATAGCACAGGGATGGGCCATTAAGAGAACTGACATATTTTAATAATCATGCATATGTATGTGTGCCCTGTGACAGAGTGGCATCCCTTCCAGGGTGTCCCCTTCCGTGTGCCCTGTGACAGAGTGGATATCCCTTCCAGGGTGTCCCCCTTCCTTATACCCTGTGACAGAGTGGCATCCCTTCCAGAGTGTCCCCTGCCTTATACCCTGTGACAGAGTGACATCCCTTCCAGAGTGTCCCATTCCTTATACCCTGTGACAGAGTGGCATCCCTTCCAGAGTGTCCCCAGACTTGTGCCTTATCCTTTCCTGGGATAGGCTCCAGGTTCACTACCACCCTGTACCCGACAAACATAATTCATAGTTTTCCTTTATCACATACAGCTTTTTCAATGAGAAATTTGATGAATGTGAAGTTCAGGCAATCTATCACACATCGAAGCAAGGCAGTAGGATCCCGCCCCCATGCCACGTGTCACATCCTGTGCATCCTCTGACGTGTCTGTCACTGACAGGCACGTCGTGCCCTCAGATTATCGCTTGTCTGGCTCGGTGGCAGTTGCCCGGGAGACAGTTGCCCGGGTGACTGTTTGACATACAAGGTGTGCGGAGAGTAAATCTCAAACTGTCACCAACTTGGATCCAACACTTCACTGTGACAACAGTGACAAATCTGACCTGGCGGTTTTAAACCAACAGTCACATTTTTTACATATATATTTGAATTTAATTTAACAATCCAAAAGTGTTCCATCGTCTCCCACGGTGTCAATTACCATGATTGTTTTTAAAACCATTAGCAGCATATCAACATTTAACTTATTAATTTTTTACAGCTTTTTTCTTTTGTAGTTAGTATACCCAAAAATAGCAAGGTTCTGTAACAGGGACACGAAGTATCCCCCCTCAGCTTGGAACAACACATAAAAGACAGCTAAACAAAACTTCAAACTAGTACCCATCTACCTTTCCATACAAAATAAATATATTACCGTCTCTCTTACTGCTCAGAAGAAAAGAAAACATTTCCTCTAAAAGGAGGCTTATAGTGGCCAAAGCACTTAAAATGTGCTGAAAACTTCCGCCATCATTATTTACAAAAGTGCAGAGTTTCAGGTCTCTTCCTTTCTCTGCTGCAGCTCCCCACAACAATAATATTTAATTTTTAATGCTGTGGGGTTTATTTATTTAAGGGTGGTCATAGGGGGCGGGGGGTGGAAAGGTTGGGTCTCGGGGCATGAAACCAAACAGATCTCCGAAAATGTGTGGAATGTCAGCCCCTTGGCGGGCGGGGTCGGGCCGTGGGGCAAAGGGGCCAAGCCCCCGTTTACTTTCCAAGCTACCACTCACGCTTGATTGCCTCTCCATTCAGGAAGGGGGTGTGAGAGCCAGACAAGAGCGCCGTGTGAAGGAACATCAAAGCCCATCTCCAAACAGGGTGGCGAGTTCCCCGGCACCTCAGCACGTCTGTTTATGCAGACCTGCACCCCGCCCCAATCCCCTCCTCACTCTATCTGCTCTGCTCGCCCTTGGCTTTTATCTTCCAAATTAGAGCATCTGTGTAAACAGGCCGGCTATAAAAATGTAAACATCCCCTCCGGTACCCCTAACCCCCCACATGTAAAGTTCATCAGATACAAGCAGCTGCCATCCCCGCTTGGTCTCCTCAGGGCTGGGGGACAGCAGGCCCACCATTCCTGCTTTATTTTATGAATGAATCTGTGTGGCACCCCCCCCCCCCCCCCCCCCCATGTTATGAAAATCCAGCTGCATGCAGCAATAACATTCTGCCTGGGAGATTTCCGAACCTAAGAGAGCCCAAGGAGCGTCAGGCTGGGCCTCCTCTCTATTCCTACATCTCTCAGGAGCTAAAGACGAAAGCCAGACATCGCGATAGCGGCTAAATCTGCTTTTAGCTGCTCATGTTCCGCTAGCTCTCGGTCCAACATGCTTGATTTCGGTTCAAAACACGGATGTGAAATTCTTGTCAGTGAAGAAAACAACGCGTGTTGAATTGTTGGAGGAAACGCGTTGGAATAATTGTGTTTCACTAGGCTTAGGTGGTATTATGATAATTCTCTATACTGTGATATTTTAGGTAAACTGTGACCTCCCCCACTTGGTGAATTTTATCACCAAGATTTCATAACATGAGAATTGCCTTTGAACATAACACAAAAATACTGTGCACTGTGATATACTATCTGGATGCTTTAACGGTATGAAAAAAGGGTAACAAAACCCAAGCCAAAGCTTCGCCCTGTGTGTTTGGAAGCCTGTGCATCACTATGACTGAGATTAGGACATTAGGGTTTCATAGGATGGCCTGCTTTTAAACCCCTCTAAGGCCTCTATGGCAGTGTTTTCCAGTCTGGTCCTTGGGGATCCACAGACAGTCCAGGTTTTTGCTCCCTCCCAGCTCCATACAAGGAGGGAGCAAAAATATGCAGAGTTGGATAGTTCAGGTCCAGACCAGGATTTAGTTTCAACCAACCAATTGAACGTAATGAGTCACAGTCAGAGAGTACTCATCTAATTGGTTGAAACAAAATCTGTCTGGAGTTTTACTTTCTGCACCTGAACTATCCAACTCTGAAAGTGCGGACTGGGAGGGAGCTGAGAGGCAGCAAAAATGTGGACTGACTGTGGGCCCCTGAGGACTGGAATGGGAAACACTGCTCTACTTCCTTGACATCTCCTTCTGGACTCGACTACCCTTGGATCAGCTCCCTTAGCTGGGGACTTTACCACAGAGAAGTAATTCCCTTTCCAGGAGGAAATGAGTCGATCCGTTTACATGCACAGCTAAGTCGAGCAACGGTTATACCTAGATTACGCCATTTAATCGGACTACTGTCCTTGTTCCAGTATATATGCATAGGAGGGGAATTGATTGATTGACCGGAGTATGTCTGACTCGCTACAATAGGTGTAGCTATGGCTCCTTTCAGGTTATTAGTATTGGGCTATTCTGGTTGACCTATTACATCACAGATAAAAAATAATAAAATAATATAATATTCATACCGAACTGAATACCAAACTTAGTGAGACTGAGACAATGATTCGATTTTCTTAGTGTGCATGTAAGCGTACTGAGTGTCGTGATATTCGGGCCAGACTGGTCACACTCTCTCGTCACACTTCAGCCCATTGACGCCTCAGCTGTAATTGCTGCATAGTAACCAGAACAAACACAAGGCTTAAATACTGTGTTTTATGGCACTTCAGAGACACTGATTCCCCTAACCTCATGTTCTATACTACTGCCAGGAAGCAGCTATCTTGGAGGGATCCTGAACAAACCTGAAGCTGACATGTAAACTCTACACAACCATGCAAGAGCTTCAGCCTCAATATTCTCTAAAATTATAAGCAACTGTAGGTTTTCATTTATGGTATTTCACATGACATAAGCATTTAAAAGAAATTTACAGCAATTGTTTGACAAAAGCAGAAATTATAAAATGAAGCGAAAATGGGCAAAATTGCACTGGATTTAAACATTTGTAAGTAGTTTATGTCGAGTTTTGAGAACATAAGGTAAAATATTTTGCAAAATAGTTACAAACAGTCCAAAGGTGAACATTTGTTGTGGTGACTTTCCTGCTACTAGGAGCACATTTATAGAAGTAACAGCTGTAGGATATAATTTTTGGGTTTCCACATGGATAATTATACGTGTGTGCGTGTGTGTGAGCAGGTATACCTTAACTTATGGGGACACAACGTCCCCACAACATGATAAATACCCGTTATTTTTCCCCATAAAAGAAAACTCAATTTAATAAAAATCTGTGACTGCAATGAAAAAACTACAATGTAAAAACTCTAGCATTTTGCTTGGTTACTTATGGTTAAGGTTAGTGATAAGTAGGAGTTAAGGTCCTTGTGAATAGAATGAATGGAAAGTCCCCACAGAAATGAATGGAGAGTCCCCACAAGTATAATTACAAACTTTCTGAGGATGCCATACAAACGAATGGCGTGACGCCGCCTTTGGATGTAAGTTACAACACCGTGATCCCACTTTGAAAAAAAAAATGCCTTGATTATTTATCCTTGCCAAGCGTATTTACAAAGTGTGTTTCAGTTGTGACCAAGTCATCATATTTTTAAGGAAGAAATTGCGGTCACAGGTTAAAATTTTTAAAGAATATTTTCAGTACACTGCTAATAATGCAATTATTTAGTTAATCTATAATTATAAAACAGGAATAACTGCTGTGTTTTTCCTGGACAGCATTACGGCACACGCTGAAGGAGAGAATTAAGTAATGAACTGGGTACTCTTACGGTTGCTGTCTGAAACATGACCTCAGTGTGGCGAGCAGGGCCATAGATACTACACTGGTATCCATCCTGGATGAGCGGGGCTGATCCCTAAGCCACACACCCATCTCCAAGCTCACATATCACACGTGCACCTTTCTCCATAAACCACATAATGGGCAGGTTTAGCGTTTACAGTACAACAGCTGCTAAATTAAACTCCGCGGAGAAGAATGTCTGCTTGGGAATAAAATAACAACAGTAGAACTTGCCCATGTTGTCTAATCTGCAAAATGTTCATGTGAAAATGACACTTCTAAAAATTTAATTGACTTTAAATGTAATTGTGCATATGAGGTAAGCACAATAAGGGCTAATTGATAGCTCTACAGTGGATCCAAATTTTAAAAATTAAGCACCTGATAATCTTGCATTCAGTAACTTTATGAAATGGATCAGGTTTAAATAACTAAACAAATGATAACTGAATGTAAATGACTGTTTGTTTACTTTTATTTAAATGTAGGTCTTTACTTTTATTTAGGCTATTTCTTTAGTTCAGCCCCAACAGTTGATGCTTCACTGTCAGATAAAAGCACCAATTTGCAACTTTGAGGTACAATTACTTGTCATTGGAGCCTTACCATGAAGGGTCTGCCAATTCTGTAGCTGTAGATAAATGTACCTTTTCAGGTACAGAAATGTACTCTGAAGGACATTTTTCTACTACTGGGGGTATATTGATGCTGTTTGTACCTTGGGGAACAAAACTGTACCCCATTTTGTCTGACAGTGTTGATGTAACGTGTTTCCTTTGCTTACGTTGCCAGTTAGGGAATGTGAGTGATTTCGTCATTAATCTTGTTTTCTGGATTTCCTTGTGCCTTAAGTCTGTCGTAATCCATCGTGTAAAGATGTACGCTGGTGTTTATTCCCTGCTTGCGTTCTTATGCGTGAACCTGGCCCAGTTGACAATATATGTGGATGCCCAGTGACAAACTGGCACCCCATCTAAGGTGTACCCCAGCCCTACGTACCCCAGCTCTGTGCAGCCTGGGGTCTTCTCCAGGACCTCCCCCCCCCATGCCCCTGACCAGGAAAAAAGGTTAGAAAATGGATAGATGGATAAACTGTGACCTGAAGATAATCACACAGTTTGACAGTAATGGTTCTTTGAAGGCATTACACTATCAAATAATGCATTTAGCATGCCCTAGCTGGAACACGCAGCTATTTCAAAGCTTCCCATTCCTTCAGAGATTGACCGATACATATCTCTCATTACCTTCCTCCTCCCATCCAGAATGAGCTGAGGTTACGGCGGATGTGTGTTTCATGTCTCAAGCGTTTGCAAATCACAGCTCTGACCGGCTTGGTCTGAAACACTTTTACTACATGGTGACAGCCTATATTCACGCCCCCCCACCGACACAAATTAAAAACAATTGACATAAGCTATAAAGATTAGATTCTCTATCTAAACTGAATTGTATTTGGGCATGACTCTATGTGTGGATAGACAAAAATGAGAAGACCTGAACCAGGAGATCACCTCCTCAAAGCAAGATATATGGTTGAGAACCGTTTAACAAAAGCAAATGAATAGTGAAATAAGATGTACTGCTAATTAATCCTTAGATATTTTTCCATATTCATAACATGCAAATCACTTAGACACCATTGACTGACAGCACAGAAACACCACTAAATTTGAAGACCACAAGACACCTTGCAGATGACACATCAGCTTACATTTAAACTGTTGCTGGTTGATCTGTGTAATCAGAGGCAGCTGGGCTTCATTAACTGAGTCTCTGGCCATGGAGCTGACGATCAATCAGCATGAGAGATCACCCGAGCTCAATGTGTGTACAAGCAAGATGATCAAAACCACAAGATATACACAATAAACCAATATGACGGAGTGGTTTATCACATACACGCATACTACTGTAGTGAATGAAAAATACAATCTGTATCAAGACAATAGGTCTGATTACTTCCACAGTGAAGCATTTATTTATTCAGTTATGCAGCTTATTAAAAAAAAATAACAACAAGAGTGAAAATATCTGCTCTGCCAAGACAATGTTCAGTGACATGTTTGTTGTCTGCAGCTTTCACAGATAAATAACTGAAAACGGGAACAGATGTTTGTGAACTTCTTGTAGCTTATTACGTGATTCTAATTTAATGCGACATGAGCAATACACATTTCCAATACAAATGCAACCCAAAATAACTCCAAATGCTTATATTCTTGGTATTCGTTGCCATATTTCACACTTGTCAAATTGTTATTTATTGGAAAAATGAGAATTTGCTTAAATTTTTTAATGAAGTAGCACCATCGCCTGCCTGCCCAGATATCAGGATGTGTATCCACTGGACATTTAAACTCAGATTTAAATAGTTTGGAGCGAATATATCAGGAACTTGACTTCCTCTGCCGGCCCCTGGAGGATGGGCTCCCCCTTTAAGTTGGTTTCCCAAGGTTTCTTCCTTCTGGGGAGTTTTTCCTTGCCTCTGTTGC
Source organism: Hippopotamyrus pictus (assembly GCA_026781145.1). Taxonomy (NCBI): domain Eukaryota; kingdom Metazoa; phylum Chordata; class Actinopteri; order Osteoglossiformes; family Mormyridae; genus Hippopotamyrus; species Hippopotamyrus pictus. The sequence goes on along the minus strand of JAODLC010016282.1, from coordinate 11,018 downwards.
CTCTGGCTTGCTCTCTGTGGGCATGGGACAGGGATAATGTTTAATTAATATTTAGGGACTTGTTTTTCAAATGCACATGTTTAAGCCAGAAACACGACATGGTGAAACGAGAGAGAAAAAGACCCCCCCCCCCTGCCACCACCCCCATGAGACACATTGTTTTGACACTGTAGCAGTAATACTATAGCCGTACATTGAGGTGCAGGTCAGGTGGCATGCTCATTAACTATTTATGCACAGGCTGAGTGTGAATTGTAGGACCCTGAATTGCACGTGGGTAACATACGTGCCAAACTAGCACCGAGCAGATGCTGGAGCTTAGCGGGAAGCTGTCTGAAGGCATTGGCAGACATGGGGTGCCCCCCTCACTCAGATGGCGAAGCAGATGGAAAAATGCATCAAACAGCCAGTAGGGCGGAGACACCTTCAGGCACTGTGCCTCCCTTCACGTTCAGTTTGTTTTTATTTTATGTGTAATACAGTTTCTGTGAATCATGTACTGCTTTGTCTACTAATTTCCAACCAAAGTATCTATTCAAATTTATTTTTAAAGGGTTGTGAAATCACCTGTCACTGTATTATCCTGCATAGCTTATTGCGGCTTGTGGTTCTATACATCTTGTAACCCTAATGATAAAACGCCCACAATAAATAATCTAGCTCTCCCATTGGATGTGATTCACCCGTACTGATGCATTGAGGAACAGACTGGGTTCAGAATACAGGTCAGGGACATATAGACAGGGATAATATGGCCAGCAGAAGTCTGAGCAACACAACAGGGAATAACAGCAAGTTACAATCTCATGACAGGAAAGAACCCAGGATGGGGTACCTGTCCATCACAGGGTTCAGGTAACTATACTAAGTTGTAATTAAGGTTCAGTAGAGTGAGTAGAAAACTTCACAGAGACTGATTGCCTCCTTCAGACTAATTACTATGGGATGCATTGAGGGAGTCTTTAGTGTTCAGGTAAGGAGGCGTATAGTCCGGTTGGGAGTGTTGATTGGAGGCCAAAATGCCTATATAACATGTTATTATAATGGAAGAGTCAACTGTGGGGTGACCTTGTGGTGCCATGTGAGTGTCTCTGCCTCCAGATGGGAAGGTTCCTGCTCAGATCATATGAGTGCGTGATCTGGTATTTCTCCCAGCGATCAATACATTTCATCTTAATAAGCCTAGAAGAAATTGTGTGTGTGACTCGGGATGACAAATAGGATGAAGAAAAATAAATAGATCACCATTCTGTATCCTTCTTCGGAAATAAGAGATCCTGAATCCGCAGCACTAAACACTTTGAAAACTCTGACAACTTCTTAAACAAAAGTAGAGGTCAAAGGACCCCCCCCCCCCCCCCAGGTTATTTTTAGGCCCGCCCCATTTCAGGTCTGTACCGCAGACCTGAAATGTCTGCAGAGGAGATGGTTTCCTGTGAAAAGCATTAGAAAGGGCTGGTCACCTTACTGTGAGGTGCTGAACCAGAGCAGCTGTGAGATCTTTTCCAGACGCAGGATTCTGAGACGCCCAATTTAATAGATGCACTCCAGGTGAAATCCGTAGATAGAACTTGGATTTACTCATGTAGAAACTCAGACACACACAGACACACTCACCGGTTCTATATATAAGCATATAGAGAGAGTTCACTATATATATATATATATATATATTTTTTATCTGCAATTTTATATCCTTGTTTAATCGTGGTTCTGCTGGCAGAAGGGTTAGGAATTCAAAATTTCTTAGGCAGACGTATACAAGAAGAGAGATGACAGGGATGACCGTTGACTTATCTGACAGTTTCTTGTGAATCGGACAATGCCATCAAGTGACCTTCAAAGAGAATTGAAAATATTAAGTGCAGGAGTGAAGTGCACTGCTAGGACAGTCAGGCTCCTAGACACAAGGAGGAAGCCCTTCACCAATGAGAAGCAGAGAAGGACTGGGCTGCGGTTTGCAAAAAAATGTGTATTTTACACAGACCCATACCCATACCCATAAATTGAGAAATGAGTGTAACTGACATAATGACTGATTGATTACTTTTTTCTAGCTCTTGCATACCCACACGCAAACACAGGTTTCAATGAATAGTTTTTGTTTATCACGGTAAGCAAAAAAACCCAAAGAAATTAATTTACAGTCACAAAAATTTCCGTCATCGTTATGGGGAGGGAAGATTTCAGAGAAGCCCCTGGACTTAAAGTTTACAGTTTATGACTCACGCATACACACACACAGACACACACGCTGGTCAATAACTGCTGTCGAGATCTTTATTAAAGTTCATGCAGAGGTGTATTTTCCCTGAATTGAAATAACTCTGTTTCTCATAATAGATGGCACTATTTAGACAAGGCATTTTCCAGCCTGTTAGGCATATAGCTATTCAAAACAATGGGGGAAATGTAAGCAAAGACAATCCCTCCTATGGCTAACATATCTTACTTGGTAATCTATGAAGATTAGATAATCCAGATAAGCAAGCTTTCAAGGGGCTTTGTGTCAGGCGAAGGAGCTCCTTAGAGAACTTCTATCTCACACAATTTCTATCCATCCATCTGCTATAACCATTCATCCAGGACAGGGTCGATGTGGGCTCACAATAATTGTCCTTAGTTAATTAAATACAACCCCCAACTCACAGTACATCCGTCATAAAATTACAGAATAAAAAAACAGCAAAAGTAATAATGTCAGACTTACTCAATAATTGGGTTCTCAGTAATTCAGGGACATATCCCACGTCATCTCAAAACACAAAGTCAATACAGCTGTAGATAACAGCTCAGCCTTTCTAAAGACCAAAAAGAAATCATTTAGACATGCATATAAGCACGAAATTTTTTTTTCTGAGCAATACATAACATTCCACCTTTATTACAAGTAATATTGCCAGTAATAAACTAGCAGTGGTAGAAAACCAGGTGTGTTCCTCATCACTCTAATGTTAACTTGAGTCTTTCTTTTGATTAATGATTTTGTGTATTTCATTCACATGACTGATTTTCTAGTTAAATCGATTACTTCCGGCATTCTTCTGCCACTGTCGTGCTAATTTGCACAACAGTGGCAAAAAATTTGAACGTGGCGATTTGTCAGCACAAATAAAAGGAAAGTAATGCTGGGAATCGATGACGTAAACTCTTCCAGAACGTGCTGGAAGGCTGCATGTAGCTCACTGATTGACTTTGATTTCACCGAAGTAATTTCTAAAACAAGTTAAACATTGACTGGGAATCTGGGAAAACTATTTTTAGCAGTATTAGGACATGTTGTAATAGTTTCTGAAGTGTTTGCATGTTCATCTCAATAAAAAAAAAATTGCAGGTGCATGTAGAAACCACCCATCCATCACAGCTTAATCCCAACTGGGGTCACCGGAGCCTATCCTGGGAACAAGGGGCACTGGCGGGAAACAACCCTGGGCAGTCGCCAGCACACTGCAGGGCGCACACACTCTCACACAACTTAGACGTGCCAAACGATCTTCCCAACACACTTTTGGACCGTGGGAGGAAACCGGAGCCCCTGGTAGAAGCAGGGAGAGTGTGTGAACTCCACACAGAAAGGACCAAATCCAGGACCTTCTTCAGGGAGAGTGTGTGAACTCCACAC
>JAODLC010016052.1:0-20460 GCA_026781145.1 Hippopotamyrus pictus | reverse complement strand
TTTCATGATTAGTCGGATTATTTGTCGGATTTACGGTAGTTCGGGCTAATTGTAAGTGAACGAAGATAAAGACCATTAAAACTGAGGTACCTTAAATCCGACAAGTTGTCCAGCTAAGCAAAAAATCTTGCTTTTTGATATATATATAGGTGTTAAGCTAACCATCCAACAAGACATCAATTTTTTGAAGAAGACATTCGTATTTATTTATTCTTTATTAACATATTTTGTAATGTTAAATGGCATTTTTACTGAGCAATTATACACTTACTGCCCATATAGATGGCTTTAAACATAATTTTGTAGTATTAGAGGCTAAAATTAATGGGTACATCAATTTTAAGTATTAATACATTTCATATGGAGATAGCAGTGATGCTCATTCAAAAATTAATGATGGGCAAAATAGAGCTATTTGCATATATGAGACCATATATGATTTGCCAAGTGTGCTATCAAGGCGACACATAATGTGCCAGTCACTGACCTTTTGGCATACTGGGGTTTCTAGTCTGACAATGACTTCTCCACCAGACAATGAGTATTGATTAATGAAAATGCAGAGTTAAATCTGTCCACTGCAGCAGATTTTTCATGATGACAAACAGGAAGGAGAGCTGTATCTGTCCCCCTATGCTGCACCATGTGAGGGTACTGTGCTGTTACTGAGTGTCGTGAGAGCGTAATTTTATTCACATTTTTCCAATGGCCAAGTTGTCATATTAAGTTGGTTATACTTTGACTTAATATTACTTGCTAATGACAGAACTTTAAAAAAATGAGTCTAGATTTTTTTATGAATGCAGTTTCTCACATGACCTTTAATTAACCTTTTTTTAAGGCAGAGGCATGCCCATACCTATCATTGAGGACACCAAGGTCAAGTGCTCTGTATGTTTTCTGCAACTCCAGTAACCACAATCCATTATGGTGCACACCTAGGATGGACTAAGACTTTTGACCTCAGTATTTTAAAAATCCTGGCTACGGCCCCGTACAGAAAAATATTTTGACCCTGCCATGTACTGTATATATACTGTTAATGACGTAGTACAAGTATTAACTGTGACTGTCACTGGAAAGACTGGTGTGAAAGCATAACCTTAGTTGGAATCCACCTCCTCAAGAAAAGAAACACTCCATCATATCAAATGCAACTAAAATGCATGATTCACAATGTTCTCATCACCAGACATGGCTTGACAGCAACTAGCAACTTCATGTTAAAAAAATTTGCATGTGATGTTTGTATATGTACAGTATGGTCGGGTTGATGGCCTTCTTTTTGCTGGTACTTGTGACTAGTGACATGGTGAATTGCAACAGCAATAAAGGGAACTAATCAATCAATCAATCAATCATCAGATTTCTGTCATGTTCACTATCTTTGATATGCCATAATTATTGCCCAACGGGAAAACTGAAGTACAAGATACCCTTTGCTGTACACGTATCATACTGTTCTTACTATCCTGTGGGAAATCTCTTGAAACATGGTTATATTTGTTATTTCCTATAGAAATCAGATCAAAATTGGTTTAAAACACCACAGTGAAATGATGGTGCATTAAGCACCAGTCTTCCTCACAATAAGGATTCAGTGCAATTCTGCCAAAGGCAGTTAGGGATATTACAGTTTTGACTGGGTATATATTTAGTAGGTAACATTTTAATGGCTTTGTAATAAGTTCTATCAGCCAACTGTTCCTACTGAAGGCGAATACAGTTTGTATAGAAAGCAAGTAAGCCCCAGAGAGGGCATCAATTATTGTAATACTCCTTGTCAGATTTACATTATGCGGGGTACTTGTGTATAGTCAGCCAGTAACTGAGAGTTTCTCGTGCCTCCTGACAGTGCTGCCTGCCCTTTGCCCCACTTCTCTGTCTCCTCAAGTGTCTGTTCAAATAATGTCTCATGTTTAAATTTCTGTTTGACAAAAGGAACACCAGCAACCCGTCCATCCGGACAAATGACCCGTGACATCGAAGGGACAGGCCTGCCTCTCATTCTGTCCAGGGTCCTCCTCCTTGTCTTCTCCTCTTTTAGTGCATGTCTGTGTGCAGATGGGAGGTATGAATTTAACACACTACTTAAACAGCTTGCAATATGTTACTCTGCTTTGTCTTCTTATATAAAGCTGATAATTTACTGTTATATATCTGTCTCTGCAATGCTCTTCATAAGAAGTGCTATTTTATGGGCATTCCCTATCCGAACATAATAATGGGTATAAAGTGTTATTTATCAGTTTTTATTTTACAAAAGCAGTCCCATTTTTAATAGAGTACCAGGCTGGGACTGGAGACAGTGACAAAACCCCTGACACCCTGAATCTTATACCATCTCTGGCTCTCTCTGTGTCTGATCTCAGCTGTCCTGTTTCACTGAGCTGTTAAAGGATTTTGTAATTCATATGCATTTATCAACAGGTACATGGCTTTTTGAACTTGGAGGCCTTGGTGACGGATCCATTGGGGACTCTTCATTCGTAATTCTTCCTTTTTGCTCAAGTATCAGCCCAAATCCACATAGGTTTACCTTTTGTGCCAAATTGTATATACAACCTCTCCTCACAATTGATTGACAATTCCAATGTCTCCTTCAGCATCTGAAAGTAGCAAGATGTCAAAACAGAATTCAGGGTAGTTAACCCCCACTAGCACAGTGTTTCCCAACCCAGTCCTCGGGGAACCCCGGACAGTCCACGTTTTTGCTCCCTCCCAGCTCCCAGCCAATCAGGAACACCGAATACCTGGTACAGGCCCGCTGCGAGCTGAGAGGAAGCAAACACGTGGACTGTCCGGAGTTCCCCGTGGACTGGATTGGGAAACACTGCACTAGCAAATGAAATTGTGAAATTGTTCAACCTCTTTTTGTGGTAGTCACATTGTTAGGTGAAATGAGTGACTCCAAATGTTAGGTGAAATGAGTGAAATGAATGAAACAGAGGTGGACCCAATGGAGAATGGGAAACATTTTATGAAATGACACTTAAAAGTGTAACATAAATCTAGGTCCATTGCAGGGTTAACACACAATATAGGCCACTGAGTGACTCCAATTCACCAAACTGGCATCCCATCCAGGGTGTTCCCCTGATTTGTGCTGCCAGGAACAGGGTTCAGGATCCCGACAGCTGTGTACTGGCTAAATGCCTGGAAGATAGATACAGGAAATTCATTGCTTCAACACAAAGCGTTAATTTTTTTATCTTTGATCAAATTAATGCTTGCATCATTTTGATACCCAAATGGGAGAATAGTATGATCAAAAAATTTTAATAGAGGCCTATAATATTCCTTCTTGGTTGTAAACATCATGAGAGTTTAGGTTATTACACTGGATAGGATTTGTTTTATTTTATTGAAAACTTATACCTTAAAATCGTCATGTCAAAAATGAGAAACAATCTACACACAGCCTAGTAGGGTGAATGGGCTTATTATAGAACAAAAACAGAAGCAAAATAACCACAAGGGGGTCCAACGGCAGGTTGAAAGGAACAACCAGGAGGGACCAGGGTAAACCAAAATATGAGGAGCACAGTAGGGATCAACACTGCAACAACCACTAAAGCACACTAATAACAACAATGACCAGACTAAGGAACAAGGCACAAGCAGGTTCATATATATATACAAATTCAAAGGAGCAGATGAGGGACAGGTGTGGGTCATTAGGCCAAACACTAGGAATAATGTATAACTAGAATCAGTTGAAGGTGATAGGGGACCAAACAAGATGGCCAGCAAATGGGACACAACAGGTACAGATCATGACAAAAATCTGTGTCATGAAAAGATCTTTCATGTTATTAAGGGTTCTTTTAGTGTTTGTCATGCTTGGGTTTTTAATTTGTCAAATAGGTTTTAGATTTTAGATTGATCACGCAGTCAGAATTAAATAACGTGTTGATCTGCCTGCAATTATATATACATATGCCCTTTCAATGCCTTTTGAAAGCACTGAAATTCAGCTTGTACTTTCTTGCAAGTGGTATTTTTGTTGGAAATTAATAATCTGTACTTCACAAGTTTAAATTAAATGATTAAATCTATTAAAATATGGGTCATTGTCATAAATTGGCGAATTTTTTGAAAAACGTTACAATGAAATACAATTTGTTTTTTTGTGTGCAGAACAATTGACATTACCTTAACTTTTTGGGTATATTAATATTATATTCTCTGATTTGATCATTTTAAACCATTTTGCCAAATATGTAGCCAAACATAAAAGCAAACAAAACTAGATTAAATGTTTTAAAATCTTTCAACTTTGTTGCATGGAATAAATGATTAGTACATTGTATGATAAAATGTTTAGCCAATTTTGGATACAGTATTGTTGTTTTTGCTGTCCTCCATACTTCTCGCACCGGATTACTTTTGTTTATTACAGAAATAAATGGCAATATAACAAAACTGATTAACTTCCCTAGACGGAAAAGTGACAGTTTAAACAATGAAGTGGTATAATTTGAGTCTGTCTTCAAACTCATTTTAAAATTCTGAAAATTGATATGTTATAATAATGAGATTGTGTGAATGACCCAAATAGTCCCCTTTGTGCTAGTTGTACAGTATATTAATTTAGAGATTTATGATTGAAAGTTTTAATGTTAGGTGCGATTAATCGCAATTAATCACAGAAAACTGTGCAATTAGTTCAAATTTTAACCAATTAATTCCCCTAATAAAAATGCATCTAATATATATCATAAATCATACATATGCTATTATATGCATAGAAAAATTACGATCATTGTAGTAACATCTAAGTGAAACCACTTTTTTTACCGCTGCCAATGGAGAGAGATCCTGATGAGCCTGACCCTCCCATGACCGACAAGGACCCCCAGAGGACTGCCGCTGTGTCTGCGCATACAATGGAGCATAAGGCCAGGAGCCGGTGTCTCACGGCTCTGTATGGGGGGAGACAGCATGGCTCATTGACCTGCCTGGCATCACCGTTGCTTTCACATGCTCTGCCCTGCCCTCTTGATTGTGAGCACTCAACCCCGAACGGATAAACAGATTGCAGCTGAGGGGGAACAGGCAGCCCACCACAGATTGCTTTGACAATGAGATTCCTCAGAGGGACACAGAGCACATGCATCATTATCAGCTAGAGAATGTGTCTATTGAAGGGGCAGCTTTTTGTACAGTACCATATGTCTGAGGATCAAATTGTGCCACAGGTGCCTGTATGTTCTGCACTCCTACTGGTTTTGAACTGTAAGACTGTACATTAGAGTAAAGTGTTAAAATGGCACAGTATAGAATGATAGATTACAGTATATAGATAAGAACATTCTCACTCACTTCTCCTAAAACTCGTGCTGCCATAAAGCACCCTGGCTTGCATTGTTATTCATTCCCATTGTCACTGTTTGGAGATGACCTTTTTGTCATCCTACCCTTTCTTTTTTTTGTGTTAGGGTGACAATCTGTTTTCCCTGCCTCATCTCCTGAACATTCCCTCCCCTTTTGCTGTCTTCCAGTCCACCTGCTGATGCTTTTGTTGAATAGTTTTGTTTTGTTTTTATTCCTAATAACAATTCCCTCCTTCTTTCTTGTCCACAGTACCTCTACAGGCCCCTCCCACTTTACAGTTTATAGGGGGTATATATTGAAGAGGCAGGAGATGGAGGCTTAATTTCAGGAGAGGCACACAGTGACACACAGACAGAGGGAAACAGAAAGGAGACCGTGATACAGACAGACACACTACATCAGAACCTACTACTGCCACCTCTGGGGAAGGGCTCTGTCCTCTTTCTGCTTGGCTCCTCGATGTCTGCGTCACGGTGGGGTGAGGGTGCCTGTATGGGACTCCCTGAGTCTCGCTGCAGAGGCTCATGGGACCTCACTGTCATCGAAGGGCTGCTAAAGTCAGAGAACAAGTATCTGCCCTCGCCACTTTACGTGTCTTTTATTGAAGAAGATTCGCACACCAGGGAGGCCCTGGCCAACTGGACACTGCAGGTACTGTACGTGTGTTTGGATTTGATAAGCTCTACAGGTACTCTGTTTCATATTGACCAGTGGTGAACATTTCAGGTCCAGAAAGTAAAAATCCAGACCAGGATTTTGTTTCAACCATCCAGTTCAGTACTATGTGACAATGACTCTTTATGCTCAACTGGTTGGTTGAAACAAAATCCTGGTCTGGATATTTACTTTCTGGACCTGAAATGTCCACCTCTGATATTGACTGTGCACCACTGCTATTAATCTAAGTATCTTGAGTACATCTGACTACATGTTTTTTTGTATAATTATCACTCTTGAACTATCTTGAAGGGGTAGCACAGTGGTGAGGAGGTCAGCACTGTTGCCTCACACCTCTGGGACCAGGACTAAAGCCTCCTCCGTGACTCTGTTTGTGGCGTCTGCATGTTCTCCCCGTGTCGTCATGGGGTTTTCTCCACATTCTCTGCTTTCCCCCCCCTCACACAGCCCAAAAACATGCTGGGGTTAATTGGAGTTGACAAATTGCCCGTGGGTGTGTGTGCTTGTGAGTGACTGGTGTGTGACTGTGCCCTGCGACGGGTTGGTGCCCCATCCTGGGTTGTTCCCTGCCATGCCCCTGTAGCCTCCATGGTAGACTCCAGACCCCCCGCAACGCGAAATTAGTTTAGCGGTTACAGAAAAAGGATGGATTGATGGAAAGAATTTGAATGTATATTTTCTGCCTCCAAGAACCAGCCAATTTCATCTCAGCTATTTAATAAAGTCTTTAACGTTATATTTTCAAAGTGTCTTTATATATTTTTGCTGTTGCTAAGCTGACTGAAGTAAATAACTGATCAGGTATATCAATATCCTGGAGTTTTTGGCAGGAATATTGACCTGTCACACTGAATATGTGCATTCTAGATAAGCTCCAGTGAAAACGGCAGAGGGCGCTTTCTGATGAGTTTGTATTTTCATTACTACGTAGAATAAAATGTGCCCATATTTGTGCGTACCTAGCCACTCTCCGTTTTTAAGTGCATTTCTCGCCCTGCGCTCCAGGTGTGCGGCGAGCACGGCTCTGTGGACGCAGTGTTTCCCCTGGCCATCTCGCTGCTAGACCGCTATTTGTCCCAGTCCTTCTCCCTGCCCGTCTCGCCGCTCTGCCTGACTGCAGCCTGCATTCTGCTGGCTTCCAAACTGGCGGATGAACAGGCTGTCGGCGCCGACGCCCTGTGTACAGCTGCCCGCCTCGCTTTTCTCCCACAGCACCTGCGGGTGAGTCACCTCCAAGCCCCTCTGCCATTGCAATGTACCTGCATTTTACAAGCAAACTGACGCTGTGTAACACTTAATATACTTCAGGCTACACCTCCAGCTATTTTGTGATAGAAGTGGATTAGAAAAAGTGAGATAACTGTGTAGTTTCAGTGATTTTTTTATAACTTCGGAGTCCCATAACTCCTACAGCCTTTTGAATAACAACACAGTTTTTAAAAGCAGGAAATGAGTACTTTCTTCCCAATTAAATGAAAACATTTTTCCCCCTCCCACCACCCCATGCCAACTTAAAACACCTTTGGGGTGCTTTTAACTCATGACGGTGACCATGCAATGGGTCATTGTTTTACATATAATTAGTACACACACATATACACGTGTGTATGGTATGTAATGAAGAATGGACTGGATATGTATAAGTGGCAGCAGTAAAATGCAGTTCGTGAAATTTCACCTTGAATAAATAAACTTGAACTTATGCAAAAGTTAAATTTGACCACAACATGAAAAAATTACATTTTATAGCGTTCCATCGATCTGTGTAGTAGCTTTCATAGTAAAAAAAATACAGCTCATTAGAAAGCACACAATTATACATTTTTGCTACCTGGGCCATAGAAAAGGCCCTGAAGCTTGCTAAGGTATATGATGCAATTTACATTCCAAATTTCATCAAATTCAAAAATGGTGACACAGAAAAGTTTCTGGAAATTGTTGAATTAATTGATTCATTGAATTGAATGGACTTGATGCTGATCTTACCCTGCCGATTCCTTCTAACATTTCTCTCTCAATTACCGTCTTGTAGGACATGGAGATTATCGTCCTAGCATCTCTCCATTGGGACATTACTGCCGTGACCCCCCAAGACTTCCTTCCACACTTCTTGTCTGCATTGACTGACAGGGCGGGGACCATCGGCGGAGACACCGAAAGCTTGCGCTCATTTCTCCGCGCTCGGAGCAGCACCCTGGCCGCCTTGTGTGTCTGCCAGTCCCAGTTTTTGGGAACACGCCCCTCCGTGATTGCAGCGGCGGCTTTGAACTGCGCCCTTAGGGAGCTGGGGCTCCGGCAAGTTCAGCTTGACAGGATGACCAATACACTGGCACGACTTTGTAAAACAGATGCGGTGAGTAGGCTACTTTAAATTGCGCAACTAGAGAACGGGAGTGTTCCTGAAATTACATTTCACTTTTTACATTTAATCATATGCCGTTATGAAAATGTAAAATGTCGGTTTGCAATTGCATACATATAAAAATACAAATATTATGGACAAAATCATGTTATTGATCTTAGTTTCAATTGGAGTATAGTGCTCTTCACGCACGTGAACACTTAAAAGTTTAACCATGTACAATAATACCTGTGTATTGTTTTCGTGATCCCAGGCAGCGTTGCAGCACTTTTCTGAGATGATAGAAAACATGCTCCGGAGGAGTCAGAGGATGGGACTGAAGGAGAGGGATCTGAATGTTGATGTCAGTGATGAAGAAACGCAGGACTGCAGAGCCAGCACACCAACGGATTTAAGGGACATCGATTTTTAGGCAATTGTTAAATGTGCTGCGTAATTTTACCACTCAATCGGATGAGTTGTTTAGACAATTTACTAATAGGCCCACAATTTTCCATCTTGTGGCCCATTTTGTCATGTCAGTAGACGATTTAAATTTTCATTTTTGCTGCTTTTTTGGTGTTTTACATTTGCTGTGATTTGATTGGATTAATGTCGTAACTATTATGTATTTTAACTTGATGATTTATTTATTTCAATTATTTATTCATATATTTATTGTTTGTTATTCATTCGTCTATTTGTTTATTGTCTGATTATTTATTTATTTATTTATTGCTATATTTATTTATTAATTTGTTGAAAATATTTATATCAGCACTGTAATTCCATGTCAAAAATGTGGTTCATTATCTTTATTCTATGATTCTGTAACGTTTTATTTTTAAAATATTTATATAGATATATTTTTAAAAGTATAAAATAAACAGTTTAAAAACGTTTTGGCATAACGCACCTTATTTACTAGAATTCTCATAATCTAGTCAATGGGAACTCTACGGTATTTCACAATCCTGAAAATCACCTGTGTAATATTTGACAAAATTAAAACATAACATTAAGCTACCAGAAAACAGAAACACTAACGCAGTTTTTTCTGCAACGTGAATTTTTAAAGTGACTGACTAACGTACAGTACTACATAAGTACCGCATTACTATTCACAGGCAACCCCCAAGCATACTCACATTCTTCACCGGTTTACAGGCGGCACTAAAAAAAAAAACTACAATTACCACGTCGCTGGTTGACGCCGTCATTTTTCCCATGGATCCGGGCGTGCTGGAAACGTACAGATAACGGCGATTGACGTTGACAGAAAAAGAGACGTGTAGGCAAGAAGGCAGTCGGTAGGTGACAGGGACGAGCGGATGCATGTAAGTGGAGTGTTACTGGGGTCAGGACGGCTAGCAATACTGATGAGTAGGCTGATAAACAAGAGACTAAGTAATGGTTACGCGGGGAGCTGACGGAAGCAGATACAAGTAATTAAATATAAGGGAGTTTTAGATGATCAAAGTACTTTGCTTTTGGCAGATGGTTATTTGGGACCCCGTGTTATCCAGGATAGCGCCCCAGCCTCTGTTTGTGTTGTTGTTTTGTTTGTCAGCCATTCAGCTGTTTACGTCACATTTTAGTGTATCTTGTTCATAGCCTAGTTTTTTTGTGTCTGCTTTTTTCACTTTGCTTTTTCAGGTACGTTTCTGTGTCCCTTGTGTGAAGTCAGTAATATGCTTCGATTCGTCCTACTTCTTTGCCTTGCTGTGCTGTAACATTTTGCTCGCCTTAGCTGCATTGATGGGTCCCCTGGTTTTCTTTGCTCGGTGTTTCGATATTAAGTTACGAACAGACTGCATCCTCTTATGTTTCATATTCTGAATTTGTGTTAATGTACTCATGTCGTTTTAGGTTATATTTAGACGAGAAAGGTGTGACAAATATGAGTCATCAAGAGTTTGATCTTTATGACTTGGGGTGAAAGTACTACATACGTCCATTAAATCAGTAATTTGTTGGGTTGAACTTAAGTCAAAATTGCCATTGCTATGAGATCTGTTATGTGTTCAGTTGCATATTATAATAATAATAATAATAATAATAATAATATAATAATAATAATGATTATTATTATTACTATTATTATTATTATTAGATGATGATGAATGACATGTCCGGATTGATTATTTAATCAATAAATGTAATTAATTACTATGAATAACATACAGTGTAATTTTATATAAAAACTGAACATTGTATGATAAGTACTTTTTATTGTTTTCCACAGTCATCCTAAGTTCAACTGACCCAACTCCAAACATTACATGTCCAGATGGTTCTTGACGCTTCTCTGAAGGAATCAATGACCTAAAATGGCAGCACCGTGTGGTTGTTTCCTGAGCCCAGATGACACTAATACCCTCACTCTTTGTAAGCAGAATGGCTGTGATTCCCTGCTGGCTGCTGCTCCTGTCCATGTCAGTGGGAACGTGGTCGGTGCCCATTGACCACAACAAAATGCCTCCAGGAACTGAGCCCCCTCAAGAAGACAAGCAAGATGACAATAAGGTACTTCACGTCATCAACAGACAGCACTGGTTACAGTAGATGGGGTCTTTCTCAATATATGTACTTGATCGTACTTGCGTTCTTGTGTACCCGTTTTACGTCATCTTCCATTGCTGAAGACCAGTCACAAAACTAAGAACAGAAGTACAGAGGATGGTAAAAATCTCTGGATGTTGTTCATGCCACCTCCACCCCCCCCCCCACCACCACCCAAATATCCAGGATACATGGGTTGCAACCTTGTAGAACAAGACTAGTCCAATGATTCATTATGCCCCAAGTTTGTTCTTGGGAGACAAGTTAGCAAGACCGGTCTTGACAAGACCACAAGTATGATCTTGGCGTTCTTGGAATTGAGCAACACCCAGGGTTCTAATTCATCCCATACTGTCATTCTCCCGCTGTTTGTCTAATTTCAATGCTTTTCTTAGGACACAGGCCTGTACTATGATAGATACCTTAGAGAAGTGATTGAAGTATTGGAGACAGACCCACATTTCAGGGAAAAGCTACAGACTGCTAACACAGAGGACATCAAAGTGAGTCTTGAACTTAAACATTATTATTTATTCTAGTTTTGTCTTTCTTGTTTGATTGCTTGCTCTCTTGTTTTCCTTGTTTGTTTGTTTATGTTTCTGCTTTCGTTTTAGCTTGCTTTGTTTGCTTGTTTATTTTTGCATCTACACATGTCATGAACATAACTTACTGTAACCAATGGTAACCCAAACTCTCTGTGTGGCTTTCTAGAGCGGACGCTTAAGTAAGGAGCTGGACTTGGTGGGGCACCATGTACGGACACGTCTGGATGAACTGAAGAGGCAGGAAGTGTCAAGGCTCAGGATGCTGCTTAAGGCCAAGCTGGACAGCACAAATGCACATGGTGAGAGGATGAGGCATATGTGTATGTGTGAGTGTGGGTCTGTCTGGCTGTATTGGTCCATCCATCCATTCAGGCCATGCATGCGGCAGCACGATTGAGAGCCAGTAACCAGTGGATGTTTCTCAATACCAAGAAAGCAAAAATCGTGCTTGTGGCCTTGGCAACACTGATTTTGCTAACTTGCCTCCCAAGAATGAACTTGGGGTGCAATGAATCATGGGATTGCTCTCATTTGATGAAGATGCTAACAATGTATCCTTGATATCTGGGGTATGTCAAGAGTGACATTTGGGGATTTTTACTCTCCTCTGTACTTCTATTCTTACGTATTGTAGCTGGTCTTCGGCAATGATGTAAAATAGGTACTCATGAACACTAGTACGGTCAAGTATGCATACTGAGAAACACCCACTAAGTGTGACTCTGGTCTTTGACTGCAGATATACAGGTAGACCATGCTGCTCTGCTGAAGCAATTCGAACATCTGGATCCCCAAAACCAGCACACCTTTGAGGCCAAGGACTTGGAGCTTCTCATCTCCACGGTATAAGGTCCTGGGGGGAAATTTGGGGGGAAACAAAAACTGAAGATATAGTGCAAAGACAATACACACAGTGCAGAGAGTATTAAGCAAGAACAAGTAAATTAATGGGAATACATTTGTAAGTTAATAGGAGTAACATAGTCAGTGTAAAGAGCTATCTGTTCTGATGTATTATGGCTGGGAATTAGGGCTAACAGCTTCGGAGGTGAGAAGACTGAAAAAGAAAAAGAAGAATGAGAAAGGAGGGAATATTAGAGACATGATCCTGGACAGCCAGAATCAAAAGATGCCTTGTAGGTTGAGATGTAAAGGTGTCAGTATAGTGTTATACAACTCGATGTTGTTGCATGTATATACACAGCTGCTCATTCAGTCCTCACTGCTTGGCAGGCGACCAAGGATTTGGAGAGCTATGACAAGGAGCGGCATGAGGAGTTCAAGCGCTACGAGATGCTGAAGGAGCACGAGCGGCGGGAGTACCTGAAGGGGCTCGACCAGGAGAAGCGGGAGGAGGAGGAGAAGAGGCTGGAAGAGCTGAAGGAGAAGCACAGGCAGCATCCCAAAGTCAACGCGCCGGTGAGAAGGGAAGGGATAGCCTGGATGGATGGATGGATGGATGGATGGATGGATGGATGGAGGAGGTTGATTGGAGGAGTCAAAGGTGACTGAATGTGTGAACATTCATGTTTTTATTTTTTGAGCTATATCTTCTCCATTTAGAGATAAAGGGGAGGAAAATAAGTGAAAATAGGCTGGAGGAGAGGGTGCATAAGAAGGATTCTTACCACAGCGCTGTTGAATTCTTGAATCTTATTGGTCGGACAGGTGTTCATTTTTCTTTAACTGCCAGCCAGGCGAATCAGAATAGTACATCGACACACTTATATTATGCTTTTTAATTCCAACTAACTTACCAACTTTCCAACTAACCATTAAATTCAGGCATAGAACACAATTCTAAATCAACAGAAACTAAACAGAAATATTCAACCATTGGCAGAAGAAAGTAGTTCCATTAAGAAATGTGCTTTTAGCTCTTAAACATTAAAATAATGTGTTTACCCACAAACGTATAAGCCGGATATGTAGTGACCGCAGTGTGAATGGGTTAATGCATTATATGTTTTTAAATGCACTCTGCTGCATGTCACATGCTTCCGCAGCCATGCATTTAAAAACGTATAATGCCCGACTTGTCATGCATTAACCGATGCTTGCGGGCCAGGGGGAGAGTAAGCGTTTTAAAAGTCATGGAGGGCTGTGTGCACCTCACTGACTCAGCCCCCGGTTCCTCTCTGTCTCAGGGTAGTGCCAAACAGTTCCGGGAGGTGTGGGAGGAAACGGATGGCCTCGACCCTCAGGAGTTCAACCCCAAAACCTTCTTCAAACTGCACGGTCAGTTACTCTCTTAAACGTATTGCCATTAATGCTCAGTTTTTTGGTTCTACGTTGTTTTCTATACGAAGATATCTGATATATATGGGCTAGGACTGATACCGCTGCATTTTTTTTTTCTTTCTTCATTTTATGGTCAACAGCTGGTATGAGATTCCTGATTTGTAATAGAAAAAATACCTTAAGTCTTGGCTTTGTTCTTGCTTCTATGACGCTTGCTAAGCTGATCCTTCTTTAGCCACATTGTCTCCCCCTAGTGGCATTTTAAAATAATGCCGTTATTTCAAATGGTACACATTATGGCAGTAGTATGCCTTTCCTATCAGTAATACAGGATATAAAACAATACTCTTTCCCCACTAAGATACTAATGAGGATGGGGTTCTGGACGAACAGGAACTTGAAGCTCTGTTTACCAGAGAGGTACTGCATTCATCTCTATCGCACCGTGTATGAAGTGGTCCGCAGTGCAGGCTATATACACTGTGCTTCTTTCAGCTGGAGAAGATGTATGACCCACGGAACGAGGAGGATGACATGATGGAGATGGAGGAAGAGAGGCTGAGAATGAGGGAACACGTCATGAAGAATGTCAGTCACTCTGCTGCCCTTCCTTTAACTATGATCCGTAAACTCCTGTGCTGAGACTGTTACAAATGCATCAGTTGCACTATGTTTATCTTTGCCTTATTCTTTATCATATATACATGTAAGTATAATGGCATTTAACAGTAAACCTCCCACATATGTGCCCTTTGGTTCTGATGTAGGTATTGCAGAGATGTACTGATTGTCACAGTAATACAGTACTTTCTACAGTACCTAGAATATCACACTTTACTTTTTTGATTGTTCACCACCAAAACCTCCAGCAGGATTGCACAGTGACTAGAATAAGGCCTTGTTCTATGAAATTTGTTACTATTAATTCATTGTTTATCGTGACAGCTTTCTCAATGCCATCCAGAGATGTTTAGAGGGCCAGGTACTCGGGGTGGGGGAATCCCCCCCCTCTTGGTAAATTCAGTGGTGATAAATAAAGAACACTCAGAACCTCAAAATGGCTCGAAACAAGCGTTTAGGCTATATCGCGATACTCAAATTGATGACGATATGAATGTTCGTAATCGTAATCTGATATTTTGCCAATATATCATCCAACCCTTTAGTGTATTATAAGAGAACTTGTTGTACACAGGAAGATTTTAAATAGGGAAAATACTGTCCTTTTATCAGTACTTTTTGCCTTGCAAACTTGTATTTAGTTCTAGCCAGTCCATAACAATCAAAGATTATTGTCTGCAGTGCTACCAGTACCTTAACCCACTGCACACATTCTCCATGTCCTGGTGGCTAAATTTGCCCAACCACAAGAACTCAGGCATACTCTGCCAGTTAATGAACGATAATAATTTGACATTATAATTAATATTCAAATTTTTTTATTATCTCTATTATTTCCTTATTAAAATAATTTTTCATTATTTCTGTAGGTGGACACCAATCATGACAGACTGATCACCCTGGAAGAGTTAATTAAGTTCACAGAAAAGAAAGAGTTTAATAATTCTCAGGAATGGGAGGTGAGAACAGAAGGACGTCCACGGAAGCTTCTGTGGGGGCAGGGGTTGGGGGGTCCAGAACACATACATTTTTGTGTTTTGTGAATTCGTTTGCCAAAATATATTGAGCATTGGTACTTCCTCAGTCGCATGTGGATTTACGTATCATTTCCTGTTGAAGACCCTTGATGACAGGAAACCGGTGTACTCTGAGGCGGAGCTCCAGCAGTTTGAGGCGGAGCTCCGGGATAAGGAGATCGAGCTGGGCAGGCGGGCGGCTTCACTGCAGCACGAGGAGGAGCTGCTCAGAGAGAGGGGCAAGGCCCTAGAGGCACAGAAGAAAGAGTATCAGCAGGTGAGAAGGCTGATAGGAGTATTATTAGCAGAGTGCTAAGAAGCACAGTCCTTTTATATTAGTGTTTCTTTACATTTTGGTCAGGCACTATTGGAGCTATCTCAGAAGCAAAAGGACCCTCAGGCAGTAGTGGGGCAGCCACCTACTGGTCCCAAAGAAGAGCTGGAGTTTCATGAAGAGGTGAAGAATGCAGAAGGTGAGGGGATGGTGGAAGATGGTAGAAGATGTGTAGACATGACTTTGTGCCGTTTAAATATCTTTCTTATCTTCTGGGTTTTCAGATGCAAAGGTGCCCGTTTCTCAGGAGGAAGGCCGGGAGGCTCAGAACAGCCTCCCAGCAGAACATGTGCAGAGTCAGTCCTCACAGAGCCCCTAACGTCACCACAGTGCCACACCTGCTTGGGTGGTGTGCTGCCAATTTGTCTGTGTCTGTCCGTCCGTCCATCTGTCCGTCCGTCCATCCATCCATCCAGGCCATACTTGTTGATCTTAACAATACATTTTAACATTGCAACTCAAACTATTTTTTTTTGGAGATAAGTATTTTGGAGGTAAATATTTTAATGTTGTCATTTGTAGATAATCTAAGTACATCTCTTAAACTTTTTAAAATAATTTCAAGATAGGTAAACAGATTTTAATTTAAATCTAAACAAATATTTTGATTACGACAGATACATAAAATTAAATCATTCCAGGTCTGTTTATGGCCATAGTATAAAGATATCTTAAATCCATTTTTAAGCTTAATGTATGTGGAAGCAATTCTCTAAAGGACTCTTTGAATTTACATAAACATTCTGTGCCTGAATTACATTATTACTATTACATTTATTTTGGCTTGGCTTCTTTCTCTGAAAGTTTTGCTGTAGCTGTATTTTCCAGATGTATTGCAAAGGCAGGGTTCATTTTAATTGGAGGTACTCCACTTGCATAGAAAATGCCTGCCAGAATGATTTCTTTCAACATCAGGCCATATTATCATACATGTGCGTTTGCATCCAAGGTTCTCATACTACTATTTTCTGTTTCCTCTTTCCACCTTAAACAATACTAAAGTGTTTGTACCTTCCTGCCATTTTAGATATGGGGGGAACTTGCAAACTGACCCTCATGCCCCCAACGATGCGTCGTCTGTCTTGCGTCTGTAGTTTACTTTTCGCTTTATAATTTCTGTTCACAGTTCGTATGAGTAGCTTACCGTTGCTGCCTCTTCCACTGTGTCATTTCGTTTATGGATCCGTTTGTTAATGGTGTGTATCTGTTATCGTGTTGCCTAAATGAACGTTTATATGTGTGAGAAAGCAGGTCGGCTTGTGGAACAGATGCACTGGCACATGCTTTGAAGTCATGTCAGTAATGTGCTGTGTTGCTTATATTGTGTATAATTATAGATTGGCTTCTGTTTCATTCTTACCTTTTCTTACATCATGAGTGCTTTCTGGCCCAAATGACAGTTCAATCAATACTTTTTTATTTTTCTCCATCAGGCTGCTGCCTTGCTAACCACTGAGATTTTGCTGTATACTCTATGAACGCACAATTCATACCTTTTAATGAAGAATTTCTCCCTCTAATGTCACCAGGATAAATTTCTCTGTTCCCTATATGACTTGTAAGAGAAACGTATGTGGTCTACAGATTATTTTCTGTACTTGTTACCTGTGTGCAGTCCTGTTTTTTATTTTATTTTTATGCAGAATTTAAATCTTGTCATTTTATGTCATATCAGTGTTGGGGGGTGAGGATTAACGATGTTTCAAAAGGATCATTTCTTTAGGGCAAGAAATGAAAATCAGCGCTCTTGTGTACTGTACTAAATAAGACGATCAAATAAAATGACAATTTTGGTGCAGTTCCCCTTTAAGGTCTTAGTCACTGTGTTTGCACAATTTCTCACACCCGTCTAAGCCCATGTCTTTATCACAGACAGCCGTAGTGTATTATATGCTTCCACTCTTGTTTTTCCCAGAAAAGAGAGAGAAATATGTGAAAATTGGATTCCCACGCCCCTTCTCCTGATATAAACCCCCCCCCCCTGTCTCCTGCTGTAATCTTCCATAACTCTTTGCTTTTTGTATAAAGAATAAAAGAAGATAAAGATTAAGGGAAATTAAGGTCCGAACATAAGTGGGAAAAGACACAAATGGGAAAAACCAGGGATGAAGATGGACGGGATGTGTGACGTGTTTGAGACAGGTGGCTATAAAGAAAGTCAGCTGCCTGACAACTTAATACATTATGCGAGAAGTCAGTCTAATTGATAAAGTAGTTTTGTTTTATCACTTTCTAGGCAGACCACCGAATAGGAGCTGATAGGTCTGGACATTATCAAGTGTCTGCAGGAGAGAGAGGACAGCTGTGTTCAAATGCTCGAGTCGCACAATTCCGCACTCAGCAAAAGAGAGAGGGAGCCAAGTAGAGGGAGGAAAAGAATACAGAGAGTGTACTGTGAGCTCAAAGAAAGAGATATTGACGCGCGGCAGAGAGTGTAGGTAGGCTGGGAGACTTCATTCTGCACGGAGAGACAGCGCAGAGCCAAACGGTGAAAGTGAGATCGCTGGTGGATTGGAAGGCAGCGTGGCAGGTGCGCAACGGAATCGAGGGAGAGGTTAGCTGTCGGATGGAGCATGAGGATGGAGAGATGAGCGGTTCGCCCAAAGAGTGGAAAGTTTTGGTCAGGTACGCTGATCTTCATGTGAAAAAAAGATACGTATGTGAAGGTACTGTGGTCATTTATTTTTAATGCCTGTTGATTTCAGTGAAATCTTTGAATTGGGTTACCTGGCATCACCTAGCCTTTATTCCTGCATGAACTCTTTGTTGATCTTGACACATTTCTCAGCAACACCAAGCAAAGAATGATGAAAGCAGACCTGTGTATTAATGAGGCTTAAAATGTAACTATTTTATAGAATTCTAAAATGATTTATCTTGAACTACGGTTAATGCATTTATATAAAATCTAATATTATTGGATATGTCTTGAAACAGCAGTCTTTTGGACCATCTTGTGCACTAGTGATATATGCAACTGTTTTGCATACAAATATTGAAATTGTTTTTAGGCCAGATTCTCCTGTCATGTAATGTTGTCATTCACTATACGGCCAGTATCGGTTTACCCAGTCTGAGCGTAAGCCTTGCTCCTAGGGACTGTCATACACTCTGTATCACTCGTTTTGTTGTTGTTGCTTACTCTTTTTGTCCATTGGTTATTAATACGTGCTTAATGCTTACTTTCCATGATGAAGGTCTCTTTGCATGCAACAATGAAGCGTCTGTGTGCTGGACAAATCGACAGCCTTTTGGTCCTCTGGCTCTTTATAATTTTAAATTTTTTCATCGCTAGCCTCTGACCTCTTTACAAATGAGGCAGATTTTCGGAATATTTGAGCAGCTCTGTCCTCCCGCCTCCCCGCCCACGTCCCCTGACCTCTCCAGTCCACATTCGCGGTTTTCTCTATACCTTCATTGTTCTCCCTTTGAGCGTCTGTGCGTCCCTGTTGTTTATACACTTCAGTAGTACCTTTGTCAAATGCTGAAACGCCTGCGCGGCGCCGAAGTTTTCTCTAACGTTTTCACTTTCTACCCTCTCCGCTAGTTGTATTCTGGCTCGCGTAACCCTTGTGATGTGCCCCCAGCTTTCAGCCAGTCCCTAAAATATCAGACATTCCAGGTCCGCATTCCGTAAGATTGATTTTCCCTGACTCTCCCTGCTCCAAAGTCCTGCAGCTGTCACCTGTCCGTCCTGTCATGGATTGACAGTGACTCCATCTCCCAGGGTTGGGCTTAGCATGTGTGTGGGAGGCGACCTCCAAGTCAACTGCGATTGCCTCATCTGCATCCTGGAGAATATTTACCAGTTTTTGCCTCCTTGGATTTTACATGTATTTTTAAAGCATTAAATTCCTAGTCTGAAGCTTCATTGGGATTTTGAAATGATGTGATTTATGGTGAAGTGCATTTATTTAACTTAAGCTGAACAGCTTATTGAAATGCTTCAGAAGCTGTTTATCCTTTCAACACTGTAACCAGTATCTTTGTAGTTATTATAAAGAATCTTTTAACACAGTGATATCAGTAAGTGATGTGATTAGAGGTCAACACCAATACAATTCTGATGAACATTTTATTCAAAAGGCAATTTTTACCGTTATCATGATATTTAAAAACGTAGCCTACATCTAGGTTTTTCTCCTCAATCAAAACATTTTGCCACAGACATGTCTGGCTGTGTACGGCCAGATTGACGATACCTGGATGTGACAACACATGTTGTAATAAAACAAAATGTGTCTGACTTTTGTGTCACACTGCTGGTCAGGCTCAACAGACATCTTTGCCAAATCAATACGCACGTAAGAGTACTCGGAAGACATTAAGCTGTGACACTGACGATCTCATGAAAAAGTATGATCTCTGTGGCAATTCCATTATTGCCGTGCAGGAATTTCATGTGACATAAACTCAGGTCCGTACAGAACAAAACCCACTCCACAAGGCTTCTCTAAAATTTAGTGGCAAAACAGTGCCACTCCGTAATATCATATATACTGTATATACATGTATAATGTATGTATTCTGTAATAAAGTTACTTGGGACCATGCTATCATATTTAATCTGGTGACATCTATCAGATTTTTCCTTAAAATAACTTTATGAACATAGAACTATTTTTGTTCTATACGTTCTTAGTCATGTGTAGGATGTATGTAACATTAAAACAGCCACATGGAAGAAGGAAAAGCATAGTCTGTTAGGCATGTTTATAATACTTTATGAAGGCCTCATCTATAATGCACTATAAATACCTTCATAATGCATTATAATAGTCAGCA
>JAODLC010015657.1:0-20540 GCA_026781145.1 Hippopotamyrus pictus | reverse complement strand
AACGAAGATGGACCAATAGATCGAGAGCTTTGCTTTTTGGCTCAGTTCTTTCTTAGCCACGACAAACCGGTTAAGCGCCTGCAAAACTGTAGAAGCTGCTCCGATTCATCTCTGACCTTTTCATTAAAGTAAAAAGACTTAAAACACCTAAATTTTAAGGAATGTTCATGCTGTAAATACAGCTTTTTAATCATGACCGAAAGTGAGACGACCACTGACTCATAAAGAAACATGGCTGTGGGCGTCGCGAATTTAGGTTTTCATCTGCTTGTTTGGACGCGTAACATCCATCTGCTCACCAGCATGGCAGAGTGCAGGGAGAACACATATTAAAGATCAGTAAACGCACACTGCACGTTTCACTTTAGAAAACAGACATTTTTATTAGAAATACATATTATATATAGTGTATGATCCTAATGCCTCTGGGAGTGCAGTTTTCCAAGCAGAATTGCCCTTCGCGGCCGAAGAGAAGCCAATCCCAGAAAATACCTGCGAGAATAATTGTCTTATTCAGCGGTAAGAGAGCATGTCTCCAAATTCAGCATTACTGTCACCCACAAGTCACATTTCTGTTATGCACTAAGGAGCAGGTACAGTGGAAATGCCCAAGGAGTGCCGCCCGTCTGGCCCTCAGTCACCGTAAACATGCCAGGCGGAGCCTCCACGTGACCTGACAGCTGGGCTCACGGCCCGGCCCGCAAGCCTCTCTGCTCCTGCTTTCTGCGAAGGGGCCCCATCAATATTCCCCGGTGACCTGCCAGACATTACGCACGGCGTAAAGCACCGTGAGCACGTTCCCGTCTGCTTTAAATCGGTCCCGGCTTAAATTAAATCTGCGACGGCCCTTTCAGGAAGATTCAACGTCTGAGACGTGGCGCTAAGGACGTGGCCTTTTGTAGGCGGAATCTGAAAAAGTAACCTTGCGATTTCCCAGAATAAAGGCCGCGTCCTTCACGGCGTGTTTGGAGGATCGTGGGAAGGCCACTGCACATTTCTTGTTTTGTCTTAGCATATATTAAAGAAGCATTTGCAGGTTTTTAACCACATATGACAATAGGAGAGATTCAGTTAAATCAACCAACAACCTCTCAGTAATACATAATGCACTGCTTTACATTAGAATTTATTTAATTCTGACCACCAAATATGGAAACTTAGTATGGGACCTTCAAGGTTTCATATGAGATGTTGTGAAAAAATGCTCCAAGCTGTAGTACTTAGTTGTACTTGTAGTTCAGGGTCGTGGGGGTGATTGACAGGATGCCAGGCACTTTACAGATGGGATGGCTTGATATTTTAAACTAGCGTTTCTCAACCAGATCCTCCGGGATCCCCAGGCGATCCACGTTTTTGCTCCCTCCCGGCTCCCAGCACAGCTGTACCTGGTATTCAGTGCTCCTGATTGGCTGGGAGGTGGGAGGGAGTGAACATGTGGACCGTCTGGGGGTCCCCGAGGACCAGCTTGAGGAATATCGTTTTGCAGATTTACAGACCTCTTTTAAGAAAACACAGGAATAGGTGTAGAAATTATCAACAAGCCAGAGATGATCCACATTATCCATGGATTATTATTCCAGGAAAGAGGTTGTGTAAGATGGTCACCATAATGATGTCATACCCAGTACCCCCCCGTCCCGTAGGACAGTGCC
This sequence comes from Hippopotamyrus pictus, assembly GCA_026781145.1. Classification (NCBI taxonomy): domain Eukaryota; kingdom Metazoa; phylum Chordata; class Actinopteri; order Osteoglossiformes; family Mormyridae; genus Hippopotamyrus; species Hippopotamyrus pictus. Next base: position 18,888 of record JAODLC010015657.1, on the reverse strand, counting down.
AGAGGAGGACGGCCTCCTGTACCAGTCATGGACGTGACCATTAAGCATCTCCATAGCTGACAGTTCTGCTTCAGCATCTTGATCATGAAGCGTCACATACAGCGTGATGATGCACTTTCACAATCCCTCACTCTGGGCTCCTACATGATAACACAAGATTTCTGACCCAAACAAGCAACTTCCTTTGACGTTAAAAAAAAAAAAAAAAAATTAACATCAGAACTGAAGATCAGCAAAAGCAGTATTTTTTTTTTCTTCACGCCTCGCTCTGAGGTGAAATTTACGAAGTGAAAAGCACCTTCATCTGGCAGCACCTTGCATTCAGAGGCAGATCCTCGCGCGGCCTGCCTTCCTGCGGGGCCCGTGAATCTCGCCTGCCTCTGCACCTTTTAGCATTCTGAGATTAAAGCCACTCATTCATCTAAAAAGATGCTTATTTCGTCTTGCACATTATTTCCGCCTCGTGAAATCCGAACTCGTTTATTTGAATCCAAAAGATTCTGCAGCTCCAACCTGAAAAAGCGCTGCTCAGAGTACGATCAACAAATTGTGTAAAAAAAAAAAGAAAAAATGGAAAAAAGTTATTTACGCACAGAAACATGCATTAAAGCTTCCACTTAGGAAACCATAATTCTGTGATGTTTGTGCTCAACTTTGACATGCTAAATATCTCCTTGTCCCTTAGATACCGGTGACTCAATAAAATGGCTGACAGATATATTGAGAAAGTGTCAGTTAATAATGACAAGAAGACTTCAGGATACGCATTTGGTGTTTTGACTCAATCTGGGTCTGAGGCAAATACATGCAGCTCAAAAACACAATTACTGCTGCCAATAACATAATGAAAGCTTATAGACACTAATGCGCAATGGCCTGTACACTCTGATTTCAAACACAGCCTGGACTCGGAGACGGTGAGAATTTGACTGATGACTTTGGAATTAAATTTACCATTTGAGAGTTTTAATATTACCCAGTCGGGACACAATGCTGTTTCTTGTAGTCTTTAGAATTAGCCTAAAAGGAAAAAAAGGACTTCATTATTACACAGTTCCCTTGGTGTCCAGTGATTAATACATATAAAAGTGAAAAGGGTACAATCTAGTAAGAATGGCTGTTACCCTGGGCGATTTCAGAGTGTCCAGGTAGTTACATTATATCACTCCATGTATTTTTAAAATACTTTTTACATCTATCATCCGTTCATGTTCCAAGCGGGACCCTGGAGTCTACCTGAGGTGGGAAACGACCGACTTGCTACCTGCCAGTCCATCGCAAGGCACATGCGCACGTAAACTGACGCCGTGGGCGGTTTCGCGATGCCACTCAGACTAATTGCGTTTTGGACTGCAGGAGTTTGCTCTAGGAAACCCAGACGGGCTCTGGGATTCAAACCAACTACCCTGCAACCGGCGTGAGCCTATAGTGCCCACCACTTTCCTACATTAAACACGAACGACCAGTAAAAATGTCGATATTGTTGTGTTGTTTTACACTGTTTTACATTCCTCTGTAGTTAGCGATGCAGAAATCGAATCGGATATGCGAGCGGGATGGGGAAAGCGCGGTGCGGTAAGCCCTGGAGTTTACAGGGGAGCAGAGGCGCGGCGCGCGATATGAAGCAGGCTCATCAGACGCAAACCGCGGGGAAGATAATAAACGGAGCAGTCTGGCTCTCAGAGGGCGTGATTAAAAAACAGCCAAACCCTCCGCCAAGCCCTCGGACGACCACGGCCGAGTCCGGAGGTGCAGGTGCGACGGAGTGGCGGGTCCTGCAAAGCGCACAAACTGGGATTTGATGCGAACCTGGAATCTAACCCGTATTCAGATGCAGGGATTCTGCGCTCCGGTGTGACTGGGTGAGAAAAGGCGGCTGAAAACAGGCTTTTCAGAAGCCTAATTGCACCCTTTGGGCAGTTCTGCATTAAAAGGCAAAATTTAAAGAGATTTATAGAAGCGGAATGAAGCAACGTGCTTACATGTGGGGAAAAACAATGGAGTTGATCTGTTGAAAAGGTGAGTGTTACATCAGTGCTGTGACATTTTTAGATGCCATTTTCAGGTGAAAGGACAAAATAATGGAATAGGAAATAGAAAGGCCAAAGGGGGGGGGGGGTAATCCCTTTGAGTGCATATAAAGATGAGTGGCCCGATTTCTCACCTCTTCCAGCTCTCTCTCTTTCTCTAGTTGTCTGTCTGCCTCTCTCCCTCTTTCTATCTCTCTTTCTCTGTCTGTCTCTCACTCCGTCTCTCCCTCTCTCTTTTCCTCTTTCTCTCTCTCTGTGCAGCCCGTTTAATCATTTTCACCTGAGCGGCCTGCGCTTGACACATCCCTGACCGTGTGCTGGGTTCAGCTCAGAGCCAGTATCCGGGTCTGACCTCCCCGAAGTCCAGAGGCCATCTGACGCAGGCTGATTCCTTACCTCCTTCCTGACTGGGTCTTTCGCACAACTTGCCACATTGTACATGCTTTTATCAAGTGAATATGCTTATGACAATTAATCTACTCTGCTGCTGCAAAAGGTCACGTGCGTCGCTAAGAAAATGTCAGCTAAATAAACTGAATCTAAGCATCTGGCAACAGTGTACAGATAACGAGGGATCATCGCTTGTGGCTCTTCCAGTGCAAGACAACCCAAACCATCATTACAGCGCACAGGGAATCCCAAATCAGCACAAGCATGCTCCCGTGTTTTAATAGCTTAATATGTTAATATGTTTCCTTGGCCTGTAAAAATCAGTTTGTTTGTTATTTAATGCGGCGTGACACTTCTTAATGGAACAGAGGCTCCGAGGCTTTAGAAGGACGCGCAAAGCGTGAATTTTGCTAATCAAACTTTATTCTTAGCGTAATGATCAAAGACGGTGACCAAAAATAAAGGCCGTAATGAAATGGAAGGGGGAGGCGCAGGGTGCACAATCTTTTATGAACTTCGTGAATCAGTCGTGGGACTGGGGTAATGTGGCGTGATAAAGCTGTTTGTAGAACCTTAAACAGGCGTAAAGGAGCGATGCGGGTGATTTACATTTGCGGGGGCGGCAGCCGTGCCCGACATCGACAGGCTGTTGAAAGCGGGCGCGCCGCTTGGCTCTCTTGTGTGTTTATTTCATCTGCAGTGTCAGGTTGTACAGTAACAGAGAACAGCACTGACCGCACGCTTTTTCACCGGCGCTTGCAGTGCGTTTGAAATCCGCACCATTGTCTGGAGAGCCTGGATTGACTGGATGCTGATGAGCTGGTTTTGTGTTGAAAGATCAAACGATGGCAGGAAAAAACACCGTGAAATCTAATTAGAACAGCAATGACAACGATAAGAAATGTCTATCGGTGTGTGCGTCTGTCTATCTATCTGGTTGTCTAACAGTTCAGAGTAATGCACCCGTAGTCATCATATTTTGACATATATCTTTAACTTTACCCTTCTCTAACATTACACTTAAAGTCTCGTTTATTGGCTTTTCTGCATTTACACATCTTGTGTATTTCTGCTTGCTTTTCATTAAGGTATCACTCAGGGAGACGCTTATTCCATCTCTTTGTACCTGTTGTGTGCAGTGTTTCCCATATTTTCCTCTCTGTAAATGTGCCCGCCAAAGGTGGACGCCTTGCCGCACCTTACGTCTTCCCAGATCTTTACGAGATGCTCAGCAATCGCCATCAAACGCATATCTCGCGCATCAGCGATGCTTCTCGGCGACGCGAATGAATGTCGAACTCCGATATTTTTTTAATAGTGTAAAACAGCCTGTTTTTATACATTCTTGCCAGATTTCCCTGGGGGGGGGCAGATCCAGGTATTATTATCCTGAACAGAGCGGCCTGATCGTGCGCGGGTAACGTGTGGGTCACGCTCGTCCATAACAAACTCACCTCCAATCATCTTCATGCCCGTCACACCTTTGGGATATCTTTAGGGAGGGGCCTGTACTCTTCTCCCCCCCCCCATACCATTAGGAGGACCCCTCCATATTCCTGTAGAGGGGTAACTACGCAGACAGACTTGCCCCGTTTCCATGTCTGCGGGAAAATAACTGCTGTAAATGAACAACTGCATGTAAGCCTGTACGGGTGTCAAGGATGATCTACAATCGTCAATTTTACCTGAATGCTTCGAAACAATATTTTAATGACATCGCAGAGCCAAAGGTTGGTACTACAAAAATACAAGTGGTTGTGATGCGAGGTGAAATTACATTGAATTTCCCTTAAATGCTTAGGTGTTACATTTCTCTATGATTAACCACAATGCCTCTGAGAGCTTTAAAAAATCATTTTAAGTGCTGTGCCGTTTCCAGTGTTTTCTTTTCTGCGCTGCCAGAATTATCTGGGAAAATTGGCCTACTATCACGTTTCCCAAAAGCATATAGTCGCTGCTTGAATAGTTGGAACCAAGCAACTGAATGAGCCGAGCTACAGTATGTGAGCTGCTAAAGGGGGCTTTTGGGAAACGCACCCCGGGGTGGGTGTGTGAGCGGACGGAAGGATGGATGGATGGGTGGGTGGATGGATGGATGGAAAACACACATGGCGTAAAACACTCGGTCCGCAGGAACATTCATGTGCAAAGCATGTGATTTACCTGATATGTTTTTGTACTGAAGTTACTTTTTTATTAATTAGCTGGTTAGCTAATATCCATTGGTCACATGTGGAAAATTATTTAAATCTGATTTATTTGTTTCCGAAATGTTACGTTACGGGAAACATCTTGAAGCTTGACAACATTTGAAAATATTTAGGCCTACATTTTAACAACCGCCATTATGCGCATTATATTAATATCTTGTTTTATATTAATCCCAAAAGAATTTCTAAATTTATGTGAAACATATTCAAGTGATGTGGTATTTCTGTCATTTAGTAGGCCTACTTATAATCAATTTTCATCTTCTCTGTTGAAAGGATAAGTCGTTCAAAAAAGCATTATAATAATGCAATAATATTCATGCACACTTAATGACATAAAAAGTACTGTGGAAAATATAGCATGCAGCAGCTGAATTTGCATCGTAAAAGCAAAAAAAGAAGAAATGTTTCATAGAGGCTACTACCTCGTATTTGAATTAAGCAGAGAATGGCAGATAATACCTCGCACGTCTATGACACGTCACCAAGGCACCACCGTCATTGGGTCCCTGAGCAAGACCCTTAACCGCAACTTGCTCCGGGGGGACTGTCCCTTAAGTTAGAAAAATGGAAATTGCTCTGGATAAGAGTGTCTGCTAAATGCCGTAAATGTAAAAGTGTGACGTCACGCATCGCTCCAAGCCGTCGGTAGCGCTGAAACTAAGAAGCAAACTGGTATTAAGAAGATTTGCCGCCTACTTCCTGACGTGATATGTATATATGCATTAACCATGTTTTTGTTTTTGTCCAAGAGGCAAACCAACATCCAAAAAAGTTTCAAAAGCACCCCAAACCCACGAACATCACACGCTCACCTATTTGAGACCATAATACACAGCATCTCTGCTCAAGCCCCCAAATAACGAACACCCGCTGGGTGCAGAAATAGCCATGGGCAGGGCAGCGTCGATCTGCTTCAATACTATACTTAACAGACGTTTTTTTTTTGTTTCTTTCTCGGTGAAAAATACGAACAAGCGGCCGACTGTTGCGTTTAGAGAGACGCTGACAGCTCAGCTGCTCCGATGCGGTCCGCGGTCGTCGGTGAGACTCCATCCCCTCTTGTTGATCTCGCAACGTCAATTTCTCTGTTCACCTCCGAAAATGACGATCATCTTAAAAAGAAGAGGTGTTGTCGTCTCACCGTGAAATGAGCCCTGTTGTGCAGCGCGAATAGATTTCGAGAGGCAGATGCTAGAGTTGGGGGGGGGAGCCCTCGGTAAATTTTACTTGATCGTGATTCTGGAAACGTGGTTTTGGAAATGGTATACTTAGTACCTAAAAGGGGGGCACTTTCAATCATTTGGACAAAAAGGGTCTGGTGCTCAGGTACTCCCAGACCCCCGCCCTTGGGTGCCTGTTGTGTTTCCGGCGCCAGCAAACATCCAGCTGTCCTTCTCAGCGGTGAGATTAGCACCAGTTTGATGAGTTATTTTACTTTGCCACGGCACACTTCCGACCAGTTTAACGCAGTGATCCTTTCTATAATTAACGCAGACTGGCGCTTTCTTGTGTTTCGCCGCATTTCCCACTGCGATGTAACGGAGACGTGTTCGTCCTCGCCAATTCGCACGGTGCTTACTGCATAAACGCCTTTAAAAGCATTGCACGATATGATCCCTTCCGTGGACGTCCCGCCGGATGGTAAAGCCGTTTAAAGCTCGATATAATGAGCGACACGCTGCTATCTGTGCTTCCAGATTTCAGAGCGGCGGGCTCTGTGGACAGTCCTTCAGTAAATACTGTACTCATCTTCGATAAGGGCGGAGGGCCGATTGCAAAACGCATGAGCTGTCCGATAACAACCTGAAATCTTGAAAAGGCACTACCGGCAAACTACTCAATCAGGACCATGGACCGCCATAGGATTAGAAAGATTTATTCTTCCGAGTACAGCTTTAACTAAATTCTGCTTCCTTTATACCCGTTGTCATCTTTCAAGTGTCACTTTAACATGCAAGTCATTTTTAGCGGTAGAGAGATAAGACAGAAGATGATTAAACTGCAATGTTCCATACATATGATGGTAAGGAAACCAACTGTAATAATATATACCAGTATTTTCCAATCCAATCCTCAGGGACCCACGGACCAGCTCCTTACTGGGAGCAAAAATGTGGACTGTCTGTGGGTCCCCGAGAACCGGATTGGGAAACACTGATATATACACATCTGTATATTGTACAGAAATTGTGATGTGGTGGTGGGGGGGTGTCTTTTGTCCTCAGTGTCCCGTATTGCCTGACTCTGCATCTGCCAATGTGTAATAAAACAGTTCCTGCTTTGAGCAGACAGACCCTTTGCCAGAAGCAAATGCCTCCCTAAAATGAAAGGCATATGTTGGTTTTTCGTTCAGGCATTTTAGAGGGCACTCCTCCTGAGGTCCTCGGCCTTCTCCTGCAGTGTTTAATTAGCACGCCTTCCAGCCGAGGCAGCCTGTCGCCCGTGCCCATTACACTCAGTCTTGTACAGAGTAGGGGGGAGGGGGGCACCAATCAGGGCCATGAGAGCTCCCCCTGGCTGTAACTGGTTGACGAAGTGAAGGCACCACGTGACTGTGATATGAGGATAAGTGCCACCAGCTGAACGCCACAAGCTCCCCCCCTCAGCAGGCCACTGTGGATGCCCTTAATGACCACTAATTGCTGTCAAGCAGATGCTGGTGGAATGGGGGGTCTTCCTCCCGTTGGCCAGGCGGCAGTCTGGTCTGATCAGCCACCTCTAACATGCGAGGCCCTACTCCAGCTGGCAGTCTGTTCCAATCAGCTGCCTCTAACATGCAAGATATTTCTGCTGGCAGTCTCCTCTGATCAGCTGCCTCTAACATGCAAGATATTTCTGCTGGCAGTCTACTCTGATCAGCCACTCTAATATGCAAGACACTCCTCCTGCTGGAAGTCTGCTGTGATCTGCTGCCTCTAACATGCAAGATATTTCTGCTGGCAGTCTACTCTGATCAGCCACTCTAATATGCAAGACACAGCTCCTGCTGGCAGTCTGCTCTGATCAGTTGCCTCTAACATGCAAGATATTTCTGCTGGTAGGTAGTCTGGTCTGATCAGCTGCCTCTAACATATGAGACACTACTCTTGCTGGCAGTCTGCTCTGATCAGCTGCCTCTAACATACAAGACACTCCTCCTGTTGGAAGTCTGCTGTCATCTGCTGCCTCTAACATGCAAGATATTTCTGCTGGGAGTCTGCTCTGATCAGCCAGCTCTAACATGCGGGACACTTTTCTTGCTGACAGTCTGCTCCGATCAGCTGCCTCTAACATAGGGACACTCCTCCTGCTGGCAGTCTGCTATGATCTGCTGCCTCTAACATGCGGGACACTCCTCCTGCTGGCTGCCTGCTCGGATCAGCTGCCTCTAACATACGGGACACTCCTCCTGCGGGCTGCCTGCTCTGATCAGCTGCCTCTAACATGCAGGACACTCCTCCTGCTGGCAGTCTGCTATAATCTGCTGCCTCTAACATGCGAGACACTCCTCCTGCTGGCAGTCTGCTCCGATCAGCTGCCTCTAACATGTGGGACACTCTTCTTGCTGACAGTCTGCTCCGATCAACTGCCTCTAACATACGGGACACTCCTCCTGCTGGCTGCCTGCTCCGATCAGCTGCCTCTAACATGCGAGACACTCCTCCTGCTGGCAGTCTGCTATGATCTGCTGCCTCTAACATGCGAGACACTCCTCCTGCTGGCAATCTGCTCTGATCAGCCCCCTCTGGTGAGCTGTGGCCACGCTTGCAGTGTGACGAATCGCAATGACACAGTGGCTTCTGGTCCCATCCTCAGAAACAGCTACATATGCAAATCACAACTATAAAAACCATCGCTTTATGCCACCCCCGCCCCCCTGGCCCCCAGCCCCTGCTGAATGGGCCTGTTCATGCTCCTCATAGTTGCACGTTTGCGCACCACAGGAGAGGCGGGTAACAGAGCCGCGAAGGTTGAGCTAGAGCCTTTGCGTCTCGCAGACTCTCACACACAAGCCTGGGGCAGCTATTAATTAATATTAATAAGTAATGCTGTGCTTAACAAACATGGCAAGGTTCCAAATTGGGGTAGTTCCGGGGCGTGTGTTTACGGCGGGGGGAGGCACCGCACACATAAACTGCAGATTCCGAGGGCCTTTCTCAGGAATCACAGCGAAGTCACAGCTGAACGAGCTTATGGCCACATGTGGGTCTGGTTAATTGAGTCGGGCAGCTTGCATTGCCAACACGGCCGACTGTAAAATTAATTTCAGCAGCTTTTGTCACAATAGAACTGAAAGGCATTCAGGGCACTGTTTACTATCAAAGTGAATGACGTGCCGTGTTACCAGTGAAGCGTACTGTTGGGTGGCTTGTGGATCTACTGTTACTTAGTGTGGCTCATAGTGATGGTTAGCTATCTAGCCAGTTTGTTAGGTGGTCAACATTTAGTGTACCAGGCTTTCACAGGCATATCTTTGTATATCTCTGTCTTCATAAGCAGCAAATCTACCAGGTGGGATCAAAGAACCGGAAAACGTGTTTGACCATCATAGGCAGAAAAGTGAAAATCGTTCCCTGATTGAAGCTGGTGGAGGGAAAGTGGTGGAAAATACAGTTAATAAGTGAGAAAATCACAGGTTGGCCGGGATTATAAGCATTAAAGGCATTAAAAGTGGAGCCTCTGGATGTGAGCTGATGAGACAGAGCAACTGCCGGTCACAGGATCGGGACCGAAATGAGCAAGGGCTAACAGCAGAGGGTGAGCAGCAGAGGGTTAGCAGCAGAGGGCTAACAGCAGAAGGTGAGCAGCAGAGGGCTAGCAGCAGAGGGTGAGCAGCAGAGGGCTAACAGCAGAGGGTGAGCAGCAGAGGGTTAGCAGCAGAGGGCTAACAGCAGAGGGTGAGCAGCAGAGAGCTAACAGCAGAGGGTGAGCAGCAGAGGGCTAACAGCAGAGGGTGAGAAGCAGAGGGTGAGCAGCAGAGGGATAACAGCAGAGGGCTAACAGCAGAGGATGAGCAGCAGAGGGATAACAGCAGAGGGCGAGCAGCAGAGGGATAACAGCAGAGGGCGAGCAACAGAGGGCTAGCAGCAGAGGGATAACAGCAGAGGGCGATCAACAGAGGGCTAGAAGCAAAGGGCTAGCAGCAGAGGGCTAGAGGCAAAGGGCTAGCAGCAGAGGGTGAGCAGCAGAGGGCTAGCAGCAGAGGGTGAGCAGCAGAGGGCTAACAGCAGAAGGTGAGCAGCAGAGGGCTAACAGCAGAGGGGCCAGGCCGTCTCCCATTCAAGGGACATTTATTATTCCTGTGCGGTAATGCGAAATAAAAAAGCTTTTGTTTGACAGAGATGAATATCACACATGTCCCCGCAGCTGTCGTAGTCAGAAAGTGAACGTTGCCTACTGTGCTTATATCACAGCCCCGGCACTTTTAACACAGCGGTGACAGCGCTTTCCGGACTGCTCTGCTGAAAGCAACGAAGAAGGGCGGAGGGCTAGAAAAGAGCCGAGGACTGAAGGAGGACATTGATCGCAGGCTGCTGTCTAAAGCCACATCTCCTTTGCCGCTCACTTTGAACATGGCTGCCCAAAATGCCCTTTATTCCCCGTAGACAGCCGGGCATCCTGGGCATCCCCCCCCCCCCACCCTGTCTGACCAATGATCGCGCCCAATGGACAAATTACCTCAGACTGGGGAGAGGAGAGAGCTGAGGGCAGGCCAGCAAGAAGCAATCTGTGATAAAAGGAAGGCAGGCTGCGTTTACTGCACCATCCTTCCATCCATCCATCCATCCATCCATATCCCCTTATCTGGCACTGGTTCACAGAAAACCAGCAACCAATCCCAGGAAGCACAGGGCAGGAGGCAGGGGACACCCAGGATGGAGTGCCTTCTAACGCAGGGCACACACCCACACACACACACAGGCTTGTAATTATATCTTTGTGGGGACTCTCCATTCATTTCTAGGGGGAAAACTCTAATCAGAACATGGCAACCTTAACCCCTACCCAACCCTAACCTTAACCATAAGTAACCAAACAAAAACACGAGACTTTTGGCATTTTTACTTTTTTGATTGTATTCACGGATATTTGTAGAGACCTGAAAAATGGTCCCCACAATGTCAAAATAACAGGTTTTTATCATATTGTGGGAAACATTTGGTCCCCACAATGTACTATAAACCTAATCCACACACACACACACACACACACACACACACTGTGAGAGGGCAAATGTGCAAACACAGAGAAGGAAGAGCAGTGCTCGAACCCACAACCCTGGACGTGTGTGTCCGCAGTGCTGCTGGATGAGACCCACTGGGCTGTCTGGGCAAAGGCAGTGTCCTGCCAGTGCATTCACACATTCGGCGCGGCTGAACGCAAATGGCCGCACGATTCAGGTCGCAGATAAGCAGTGTGGTGAAACGTTTCGTCTCACAGTTTAACGAGCGGTTTGAATGTGTCCCTGCTAATAAGCAGGATACCTTTACATTTCATCAGGCATTAATTCACTCATTTATCTTCAGATTAGTTAACTACATTATTTTTCAGTCAAATCTGTCCAATTGGGTTTTGTTTAATTGTTTCTAGGATTTTACATTTTTTACAATATCCCTTTACAATATGAATAGACAATGTGGGATCTGAATGACCATGCAGACTCTGTGTAATGCGACTGTGGCTCCGAATCTGATTCTGATGTGTGGGTCCAAACATATCTTAAAGAAGAGGGCCGCAGCGCTAACGTGCCAAGAAGAGGGCCGCAGCGCTAACGTGCTAAGAAGAGGGCCGCAGCGCTAACGTGCTAATGAAGAGGGCCGCAGCGCTAACGTGCTAAGAAGAGGGCCGCAGTGCTAACGTGCTAATGAAGCCTCTCTGCCCTCACTGCCCGCTGGTCCTCATTAGCCCCGGGCTCCCGGCCATGGCTCCACGGGCCCATTTCACCCTGACCGCAATCGAGCCGGCCCTTCGGCTTGCAGGACCGGTCACGCTGGCCCGCCAGTGAAGTACCAGGTAATCTGAGTACCAGCACGACTAATGACGGCTCCTATTCCCAGTGCCATCTGCTGGCCTACCCTCTCCGCTCCCAGCACCCCCCAATTGACATCCCCTCATGAGCAATATTGTATGCATTTCCTTCTCAAAACCCCCCGCCTTAAATTCCTATTTTTTTCCAATTGAACATGCTGGAAAGTGTGGTGGCTGTGATTAGCCCTTAACCCTCTGCTCTCCAATTAGTTCATGAAATCTGCGCAAACGTCTTTCCAGTAATTAACAATACATCCCAGTTTTTTTATGCAGTTAATACACATGCAATGACTCTTTTCTGTTGCCAAATACAGTGAAATAAAATATATTCCCCTTACCACCCCATCTCCAAATGACAGGACTTTGCTGTAGTGCTGTTTAAAGAAGCACTCCCATCCACCCGTTTGGGATGTATTTTGTATTTTTTTGCGGCTATATTTTGTAAATTTCGTATTTGTAAAGACATTTCCCTATTCTCTCTACGTTTTTGCAAGGTTTTGCAATGAAAGGAGTCCTGGTGCATTGTGGGAAGTCGCAAACAAAGACAAGGCGACGTCCTGCTACTCCTGACCATGGTTCTGACCAGAATGTGTGAAAAGGTGCCCCAGCTCTACTTGGTCGTCGCCGAAGAGAAATGCGGGAACGGGGCAGAAATGGGACCCCGCGGTGAGGAACGGGGCACAGACGGGACCCCGCGGTGAGGAACGGGGCACAGACGGGACCCCGCGGTGAGGACTCGTGTATCTGATTTAGAACATCAGCCTCCAATTAGCAGGAAATCCTGAAAGATCAGAGGATGCTGCATTTCCAACGCACATGCACCTGGACTGGGTAACATTAACTAAGGCCATCACGCAATCTGTCTGCTCCTTACTGGAGGTTAACGCTATTATTTTAGGACTCACTTTACCAAACCTTCATGAAATGGTCTAATGAAAAGCCTACTTTTGTTGCAACCTGGATGGTGCGCTAATGAGGCTTTACTGGGTTAAAGGATCAGTAGTCCTACTGACTGAGCTTCAGTCTAACGCCATGCATGCATGTTTGTGCAGGAGGCCTAAAGCCTGATGGGACACGCCGCGGGGAAGGCCTGACGGGACACGCCGCGGGGAAGGCCTGACGGGACACACTGCGCACTGTGCTCACAGAAAACACTTCATTACTTTGCTCCTGTTCCTTTGCCTCCACGCTTTCCGCACAAACTCTGCTTCCTTTAGAGATTAATCATAGCCTGTGGCTGAGGTTCACTCATCAAAAATACAAGTAAAAAATATGACAAATGTATGTGGTTGAAGCAAACGGGCTGTTAATTGTTTTTATTATTCATGAACTGTAGCTGGAGCACGACTGTAAAGGGCATCTGCGATAATCTTTTTTACATTGTTATTTTTGTTATTAGTATCTGCATATTGCATTACATTTCAGACGTTTCGTAAGGATTATCGTGGAATTAATGTCAAACTGATATAATGATATTGTGTTCATTGTAGCTAGGTTCTCTACTGCGCGTGTGTATTAGAAGGAAGAGCCCTAACTTAGTCACTGGTCAGAAACTTTACATACGTGCGCATTTTGAAGCAAACAGCATTGTGACCATCTTCCATAAACTTATCAGTCTGATTCTGTTTACTTAATGATATCAAGGAGAATAAACGACGTCCATGGAGATCTGCCCTCGTGATTATCGCGCATTTTAACTCAGATGGGTGATAAAAAGATCCCTGGATATACGCGTTAAAAAAATACCCCTTTACTGCGCCAGGCGAATGAAGCTTCATTATAACGGAACTCACAACTGGAATCTCGCCACTACAGGGGCTGAGAGAGTTAAATGAACTCCCTGAAAAGTTTTTTTTAGGTTGTTATTCAAGTGTGTTAGAGCAGAAACTCTACAGCCGATTCTCTCCCTTTCTTTCTCTCTCTCTTGTTTGCATTTCCCAAACGAGTGAAGCCGAATATCCTTCGGACACGTTTCCTCCTTAGAAATGATGAAAGCAAAGCGTGTTCCGGCGCTGTTTCGGGATCCGAGCATGTTCTGTTTTGAAATTCTCTGCAAGGAAAGAGGCAGGGATATTTTCTGCATAGGACATTGAGCGAATTTTACACTGTGCCATCCAAACTCCTATATATAAATGGAAATATAGATATCAGCCGTAATCAAATCCCATACTGGGGAGAGGAACGGCGTCTCCACACGGCGCAGTAATTCCGGTCTGGGTACAGCCTCCTGAACGTGATATGGCACGTTTTAAGAGAAGCATGTCATCCTTTAAATCCCACAGACCATCATTTTCCCCAGGAATTTATTTTTGGAACTGCACCTTCCATGACCTCATTGTTAGGTTCACTTTACGGTAATGAGGGAAGGAATTAGCCCTGAAACAGGCTTAGGAAAATAACTTCAGTCTTGGTAAAAATTATTGAAAATACGTCTAGTCAATTTTAATTTCGGTACCACGAAATTCTCATTATTACTGGAACTCACCCATACGTGATGGAACCTCTTATTGGAAATCATATTTATAATTACAAACTCGATCTGAAATACAGGAACACTTAAGTATACCATCTAGAATGTTCTCCAAACAAGACAGCTGTGGAGTGATTACCTTGTGGTTTGTGTCTCCACAAAGATTTACTTGTACATTTAAACTTCTTTGGTTATTCTATATATTTTGTTTTTTTCATGAATATAAGACGACGTTCTCAAGACGAATTCGGGAAAGAAGAAAGTGGAAGCTGCTTAAGATGGTTTATAGGAATTCCGCTTTAGGTTCGTACCCTTAATCTGTGTCAAGATGAAATTCCCTTTAGTATAATACTGTGTGAGAACGTGTGTCTCATCTCGAGCATTAAGCATTAATGGAGCATTAATCGTACTTTACAGGTCAGGTCACTCTGCTCCCTGTTAAAATCACAGCCTTCCGATCTCTGGCACTTTGCCTCACTGTACATATGAAGCACTGACAACCGACACCACGAGATCAAACATAATTAACGATTCTGAATGTTTCCAAGGGTAATGTAATGCTTCTCTGCGTTTGAAGGAGCAGCTCACGTGGGTCCGGGCTGTGAAGTGCCAGTCTGGATGGAAACAACGCGTTAGGGCGCCTGCCACGCCGGGGAGAATGGCGCGGCTTTCCGGGATCCATCCGGACGATCCGGCCAAACATCTCGGTAAGCAGCCCCGGGTTAACGCGACGCGCAGCACTCCCCCCAAATGACTGCGGCCAGCAGCTTTATTACGGGAGAAGGGAAGAGCGTAACACGGCTATACAGCGGCACATCGGTACAGCACCGGTGTAAATAAATCAAAGGAACAAAGCGGCAGCACCTGCGCGGAGCAAAGAGCAGCACAGCGCAGACGGAGGCAGCTGCTGCGGCGCAGTCACGCATTTGTTCTGATCACACAGACTGGCGGAGAATCTGCGAAGCAGCATGTTATCAAACAGCCTCGGAGCAAATTCATTTCATTAATTAGCCACAGTTTTGGCGTCCATTGACTTCATGGCTTATCCTCCGCTACGATACGATAAAAACAAACAAAGGAAATCCATTCGATAATCTCACAGATACCATCGCTTTCAATATTAACTTATTAGAAGTGCTTAAGTCTGTTTTGTTTTTTTTTCCCACTAAGGATCCAATTAAACTCATTATGAAACATGATTTTTATATGAACTATTGTTAATTCAATCTTAAGTAGTTAAAATTAAGGGTTATGACCGCCTGCACCGCCGACTCCCCGACCAGTAAATGGTACCTCCCGCTCCTGCTCAATAATCCCCTACCCTCAGAACCCAGACCCCAAGATTTTCGCTCACCTGCAGAGGTCTGGGTGTCTCCGAGGAGAGCATCATGGGATATGTGAAAACAAAAGCATTCCAATGTGCCTGGACTCAGTACGCAGAAACGGCAAAACAAAGCACAATGTCATCATTTCATGATTACTGCATGACTGTGCTTTGTGGAGCACTTTGTCCATAAATGTTCACAGGATCGCCAGCTGTCACATTCCATTGGTAAGCTGTTCCCTTTTTTTCTTTACAGATCATGAAGGTAAACAACCGTGGACTTGGAGCTGTGTCTGACGAGCCCGGGGGTCATACGGATGACAGCGTCCCGTCAGCGAGACTCCGGAACCCGCTCGCCTGTGTTTAATAGACTCGCGGAGCGACACGCAGTTTCTTATCTCCTGCCTGCCCTGCGCTGACTTTTGGGAATCAAATTCCAGAGTGTCACCTCCGTCACCGCGGTTGACAGCGAGAGTCTGAGACGCACTGCAGGGACGAGGAGATGCGTGACCTCTCTGCTGTTCCCGAAGAAGCCTGCAGGGGGTGCTGCCATGTAACGCCTCCACTTTGTCATCTGTCATCAATTACAATGCTATGTGCTGATATTCCTTATTCTCTAGAAGCACATACAGTATGTTACATTGACATATATCTCAGTGATATGATCACCTGAAATTTGAGCATTTTCCTGAGTTAGTTTTCTTCCTTTTGCCAGCAAATCATCTAAAACAAAATGTCACCCGTCAAAAATACCATAAGTTTTGAATCATGCATCAATAGTCACGCATCGGGGGGAGGGGGGGGGGGCAGCAGACAGGCAGAGCCAGGAGTCATTAGGTAGTGACACACTAAAGGAGAAGCGACTCACCACTTCAGACGGATGTGGGGAGTTCATTTCGGTTGGGGGCTGGGGGGTATGATGGAGAATGAGCAACCTTGGTGTGTGTGTCGGGTGGGGGGGGGGGGGATTCCAAGTACCGGGGGCTGTTAAAAGCCAGACTCCTGACGTGTGTAGCTGGCGGACAGTAGACAGTAATGATTTTCCACAGAGATGGACTGCATTACAGGAGGGGTTTAAATGTGCTTCGTTTATGTGTATCTTGTTTTATTTTACTTCTACATTAGTGGCCCCTTTCAGACCCATAATGCCCCACCATGTCAGAGGCAGCATGGGTCAGTTACCCATCCCCATTACCTGTTACCGTTACCCATTACCCATCTCCATTACCATTACCCATTCCCATTACCTGTTACCGTTACCCGTTACCCATCTCCATTAGCATTACCCATCCCTGTTACCCATTCCCATTACCTATCCTTGTTACCCATCCCTGTTACCTGTGACCATTACCTGTCCCCATCACCTGTCCTCATTACCCGTCCTCGTCTCCCGTTATCCCTCCCCATTATGCGCTGCCCTCCAGGCGACCCACAGTGAGCTTGGATTCATATAGCTGCCCTCTCAGTGCCCCCCTGTCAATGACATTTTAAATCACAGCCAAGCTCGCCTTTATTTATCGTCTTAAAAAAACAGCAGCCGAGGGCTGGACATGTTGGTATTTCAGTAACATGGTTATATTTGCATTTACACTGGAAACACATCGCTCTTCCCGAATAAGCGCTAAGTCAAGCCAGGACAGCGCAGAGGGCGCTGATGTTTCAGCTGATTTTTGGCCCATGTATATATAACTACGTAGGGCCAACAGGAGGTACCTTAAGGAAGCCATGACCGGAAGGGCGAAAATCAAAAACGGAGTTCCCCAAAGGAAAGGGCGGCCCGCAGAGCATAGTCACCAGCACCTGGAGGCTTCTGCCTGCCCATTTGGAGACACAAAGCTACATCGCCTCAGGGAAGCAGAGGGCTTTGAAGTGGACAAATATTCCTGGCATTTTTGGGAGATCCTGAGGGGCTGGGGGGTGACTGTTTGAAATGGCCAGGGGGGAATCGCGCATTCGACAGGCGGTTGGCAAGTCGGGTTCATCCAGGCTAGCAGCAGCTTTGCCATGACAACGGCCCGGCATCTCACCTGTGAGCTGAGATACACATGCGGGAGGTTACGCTCCTCCGATACGGGAGGTTACGCTCCTCAGATGCGGGAGGTTACGCTCCTCCGATGCGGGAGGTTACGCTCCTCCGATACGGGAGGTTACGCTCCTCCGATGCGGGAGGTTACGCTCCTCAGATGCGGGAGGTTACGCTCCTCCGATGCGGGAGGTTACGCTCCTCAGATGCGGGAGGTTACGCTCCTCCTTCCCTAAGAAGTGCCCTTCACCGCACTTTGTGGCAGATATCCACCTGGCAAACCTCCAGTCCCCCAAAAGCATAACGGCGTTCGCCGAGTCATTTTTCAAAAACCGTTGCCAAAAGGGACAGGTTTGTCATATAAGATCCATGTCTATAAATTTACCATTTGCTGTTTTATTTCCCTGGAACAAGGCATTTACAATGAAGCCGTTAAATGGCCAACATCTTTTATTATGTCTGATTCGGAGAGCAGAATTTTGTTCTATTCCACAGTCCCATGATGGGTGGGCAAAAAAGACACCACAGAAAATGATGGGTGGGCAAAAAAGACACCACAGAAAATGATGGGTGGGCAAAAAAGACACCACAGAAATCCACACATTTTCCTAATGCACTTTGGCTCTTGAATTGCCACCAAAAAAAATCCCAGTTATAATTGCGAAAGCAATACTGTTATCTCAAAAACCATAATTAAATTCAAGTGTTAAATGGCAGTTGCCATACACCAATTGAACCTAAATGAGCAAATCCACTAATTGAATTACTGAGCTCTAAGCTGGTTGGATGGAGATAATCAGCCGGAGTATCCCTGCCCTCCCAGAGTAACGGTGTGTAACACTAACACCAGTGTAATTTAATGAAAAATGCAGGCAACATTTATCCAAAAACTATAAAATAGCATAAAAATTGTTTGTCTTTATTTGTGGGGTTTGTTTCCACTTATAGGGACACAGAAGCACCCAGGTTTGGGTGGTGGGGGTCAATGCGGTCATGTTCTGAGGTCACGTCACGCTCTCTACCGACCTGTAGGAGCACCGTCGATCTCCATGCCACCTCCATTAACGAGGACAGGGGTTAGCCGTCTTCGGCTAAAAGATGATGGTTCCCGTTCGGGGGAGTTTATTCTCTTACTGCAGAAATGAGAGCGAGGGAGCAGCAGTGAGATCATTTCCCCACAATGAGGGTATGAATCACTCTGAAACGTGCAGGGCTGCACGTCAGGGCCTGAGGGCTCGCGGGCTCGCGGGACTTTAACGAACTTCTCAGTCAGCCGTTTGCGTTTAGCAGATAGCGGCCAGGATATGTGCTGTAATCGGGCGCTGGGGGGCAAGCAGGGGGTGCGGCCCTGCTAAATGTGCCCTTCTGTCCTCAGCTTCACACCCCCTCTCTCAGAACCCCTCCCCCCCCCCCCCCCCCCCCCCCCCCGT
>JAODLC010015553.1:0-20571 GCA_026781145.1 Hippopotamyrus pictus | reverse complement strand
ATGTACCAGACATGGAGGCAGTATCGCAGGGAGCCGAGGTCAGGGGGAGACGCCCCTTCATGAAGCGCCATGTACCAGACATGGAGGCAGTATCGCAGGGAGCCGAGGTCAGGGGGAGACGCCCCTTCATGAAGCGCCATGTACCAGACATGGAGGCAGTATCGCAGGGAGCCGAGGTCAGGGGGAGACGCCCCTTCATGAAGCGCCATGTACCATTACTAAGCAATTTTGGTTTGATGGGGATGCTGCCTTTAATCCAAATATGGTGGAGGAACCTCCAGCGAAAACTTCATTCCAGGTTTCTGTATAAAGGTGCTGAACGCCTGCACCTGTAAAGAGACTCAGTTTTTAACTGAACCGAGGGGTACGTAAGAGCGCCCCCTGGAGGCATGTAAGGCTGCCCTTTTCCCTCTCTGCGCTGAGGAATGTGTGCCCGGGCTCAGGGGGCGTCCCCTTCGCCCAGGCCAGCTGTTAAACGGCACAGGGACAAAGCCCCGCTGCCCCCCCACCCCCCCGGCGGCTGCGGTGATCTCGCCCTCCACGGCATGCTGCTTCCCGCAGTTCGTTCCAGATCCGTGGAGCCATCTGTCAGTGAAACAGGAAGGCCTGGGTTCCCCTTCTCCCCTGGGCCCGGCCGCGCTATTTCAAGGAGCTTCACTTCTCCCTGTGTGGCCCGGCCCCTCGCAGGACATCTTGGAGCTGCCGTGAGGCCCATCTGCCGTGGGGTGTGCTGCATTATTAATGCGACGGCTCAGGCCAGGCCGCGGCCTGCACTACATTGCCTCTCTTTACAGAAACTTCTTCACCCCCCCCCCACCCCCCGTCACTCAAATTTTCTTGCTTTTGTCTCCACGCCTGCTCGCTGCAGCAACGGCCGGACCATGCAGCGCATCCATGCGTGACCAATAAATTAGCAGCGACATGAGTGCAGAGTAGCTGGGGGAGACCCGGGGTGGGGGGGGGTTGACAATACTGGCCACGATGACCTGGGGGCCAGTTAATTTTCTGCTTAATTTTGCACCAGTCAGTTTGCATTTTTGGATCATTATGCTGTGGGAAATTAACAATAAATAACAAATGTGGTCTGTAAAGCCCCCCCATTCCGACCCCCCCTGATAGGCCCCAGCTCTATCAGTCCCATAATGAAAATGTCTGGAGTTTGCATGTAAGACATGTTTGGTGGGACGCCAGGGTCCACCTCTGATGGGTTGGTGGTTGAGAGAGCGGGGGGCCTTTCTTCGGCAGGGCTGTCCTCACTACGCCTGATCACATACCAACACATGCTTCCCACTGTCCCCCCCCCCCACAGAGTACCTTCACCGAATGGAGACAGAAGAAGCCCATGAGATGTCCCAGATTTCAGGTGAGATATATACACCATGTCCACCACAGCACATTTTCTGGCAAAGGGAGTGTAAAGAGTGAGGCGTGAGAATGTGCATTAGATTAGATTAGATTAGATTGACTTTATTAATCCCACAATGGGGAAATTCTTTTGAAACAGCAGCAGTTGAAAAGAAAAAAGACGGAATAACAGGATCCATAGGATCAGCAAGAATGTGTGTGTGTGCAAGTTCAATTTTGTAAAAATCTGTGACTGCAAAAATGCCAAACCTCTCATATTTTGTTTGGTCGCTTATGGTTAAAGTTAAGGCTGGGAAGGGCTTAAGGGTGTTGTGAATGGGATTAGGGTTTTTCCCATAGAAATGAATGGAAGGCCCCAACGTGTGTGTGTGCGTGTGTGTGTGTATGTGTGTGTGTGTGTGTGTGTGTGTGTGTGTGTGTGCGCGTGCGTGTGTGTGTGTGTGTGTGTGTGTATGTGTGTGTGTGTGTGTGTGCGTGTATGTGTGTGTGTATGTGTGTGTGTGTGTGTGTGTGTGTGTGTGTGTGTGTGTGTGTGTGTGCGCGTGTGTGCGCGCGTGTGTGTGTGTGTGTGTGTGTGTGTGTGTGTGCGTGTGTGCGCGCGTGTGTGTGTGTGTGTGCCTCTGTTTTGGCCGGTGAAACTAACGTCAGCCCTGGGGGAAGTAGAATGTAACACATCTGAGAAGGCAAATAGAAGGAAGGTGGTGGAGGCCGAAGACTCAGAGAGCATGTGCAGACTCACAAACCACATGTGGGCCGCAGGGGGTCCAGAGAATGACACGTGCAGTGAAGCCATCCTCAGTTTAACTAAACTTTTCACAGCCATGTCATGTGGTTCAGCTGCATCCAGTGCGAAGGAAAGGCTCAGTGACGCGAATCCTCTTTCCGTCCGTCATCTCAGCCACCAACACCCACTTTCCCATCTTCACTCACAACCAACGTGGCTTTTTAAAACGCCCCACCTGCGCTTAACCGTGCGAGATCAGCAGGAGATTAACGGGGGCCCTCATCCCCAGGCAGGGACAGTCCCCCTGCTAATGAGGCGATGGATGAGGCGGATGAGCCGATGCCTGTCCCTGAAGACCTGTCGGCCAGCACAGGACAGCAGCAGGCTATCAAGGGCGAGAAGACACTGGGTAAGTGATCCCATCTGCACCACCAGCACCACGCCTCACCATGCTCAAAACCCAGATCACCCATGCCCCCCCCATATTTATCCCACCTATTTATCCATGAACACGTGACCTGTGTCATAATCAGGCAGCTCTCCCCCTCACATGCTCCCGCAGCAGGTCACAGCAGCATGTTTCTGCCATGTTGCCTGCATAACAGGCCAAGATTCCCGGCCTGCTTTGCTTCTGCCACATGCTACAATATGCAGCTTCCAAGGTGTTCACTGTGTTGGGGGGACACTCTTCCTAAGATGTTCCTGTGGTTTCCTGGCCTTTTGTGGCACTCTTCCCAAGATGTTAGCTGTTTTTTTTTTTGCACTTTGGGGATACTTTTTCCAAGGCACGTTCACCATGTCTTGGGGGATTTTGGGACACATAAGTGTTGACTGCATTTTTATGTATTTTGGTTCACTCTTCCAAAGCTGTACTGACTCACTTTTGGGGCCTTTTCGGACCCCTTTTTTGTTATCATACAACTTATCCTAGTTTGCTTACCTGATCACTCTTCTTTTAATCCTGATAAGTTTATCAGTAAGTATTGTTACTGAAATATTTTGTATTCAGTCCTTGTTATTGGCAACATTTAATTACTTTAAGATGTTATACACAACAATCAACGTCTGACCTTTAACCTTACAGTTACTAAAATTAGACTCATACCTAGACCCTCTGACACCAGTCATTGGCCCTTATAATATTTATGTAAATCATTTACTTCAGAATGAATAAGCAATATATATTTTCTTGTTTATTTATTTGGATCCATACTAAATTTACATGTAGAGATAAAAAATTAAAAAATACAAATTTGATGCTAATTATATAAATGTCATTCTAATTCTAACTTAAAAAAATTTAAATGCAAATAATAGAATTTAAAATAGAAATGGTCGATTCACATTGTACTAGATGCTAATAATATTATTTCTCTGCGCATATTGCACAGTGGAGAAATCAGTGAGTGCTTGCAATGCACATAGGGTCTGTAGCCTGTAGGCTGTCGCTGAGTCACATTGAGTCTGTGGTGACTTTCATCAGGCCAGTAGTGACCTGCTCTCTGAAAGGTGGAAGTATTCTTGGTAGGAATTAAAAGAGGAACGTTGGTCTGTGTCTTGTAGGGGCATCTGCCCAGTTGTTGGTCCTTTCTGGTTACTTCCTTGTCAAAAAAATGGATTCTGTAAAGAATCTTAACCACCTACAACCCTGAGCCTGATAAGCAGCAGAAGATGGGTAACTGCATGAATGGATCAGTAGAGTATAGCATCAAAAATAGCTCAAGTTACTGTAACTCCTAAAGTCAGAAGAGGTGTGGGGGCCTTTTTAAATTTCTTTGCCACAGGCAACAGTTCATAACCAAAATGTGATTTTAGAAAAACAGCACAAGTAGGCATGTATGCAAACCAAAGGACAACTGATCTGAATTTCACAGTCAAAATAACCCAACAGCAGTCTGCTGTTACACGCCAGTTGCATAGTTACACAGATTTCAATTGTCTGATAAACTAACATTGTCCAGATTTTATAATCATAAATAATTGATCTAATTGTTGTTTTGTGATTGAGTGAGACGTTATTGGTATGGGTGGTTCTCTACCTACTATAATTTAATAATCCTTACTCTAATAAATTGCACACCCACCTCACAGAGTTAAATATGTCAAAATTATACTATCAGATGTGCATCAGTAGAGTCTTTTTTCAGGTCATATTTATTTCCCATGTTGTAATGGACATTTCAATCACACCCATTGCCACAGAAGTATAGTAAGTAGAATGTGGAGAGAGACAAACACTGACTACAAGATCTGGGAGGAGGAGGAGCCAGAGGCGAGGGCACAGTTTGCCGCGTGATTATGAGCACGGTGTTTGTCGGGCTTCCTGCCCGGGGCCAGCTGCCTGTCGCTGAGGAGAGCTCCACACTATTCAGGGAACTCCAGTGTTATCCACAAGCAGAACTCTCCAGCCTGCTGTTTCTAACAGGGCACGCGAGCCAGGATCAGGCCTGTTGCCAACACAGAACTATCAGCAAATGCCTGTTAAGTCGTATATCATAATAATATCTGCATCATAGAAGAATGATTTCTCATGTCATAGAAAATACTCTTTTCACATGAGCAATAAAAATGAAAGGAAGCTTCTGTGGGGGTGAAGCAAGCCGGTTATGTTTTTTGCACACAAACATGCTGGGAAACAAGCAGCCTTGCTAAGTGGTAGGAATGCATTTTATCAGTTTCTTGCAGAAGTGCAAAAGCAGTAAAACAGTCATGCATTTGGCACATTAGACTGATGCTGGTGTTTCTCATGTGACGATGAACTGGGATATGAGCAGCATCTGGATGCTGGCGAAATGCAGCAAGCGAGCATTCTGTAAATTCAGGGGCTCTGGAGGTCGCGAGCATTCTGTAAATTCAGGGGCTCTGGAGGTCGCGAGCATTCTGTAAATTCAGGGGCTCTGGAGGTCGCGAGTATTCTGTAAATTCAGGGGCTCTGGAGGTTGTGAGCATTCTGTAAATTCAGGGGCTCTGGAGGTGGCTTTTATGTTCTCATACAAACATGTTCACTTCATCTGAATTTCATACTGGATGCCATCTCAGCTGTTGACATACTGTGTCCGTTTAACTCCTCTGCTTGACTAGGTGATAATCAGTTAATAAAAACTAACCAAAGTAGTCAATGTCATATTTTCTAACGTTGAGTTTTCCTCTTTGGATGTTTTTATTATCAGTATATATAATCAAGTAGCCAAACTATAACATGTAAGAATTTTGCTGTTTTTTTGGTGATTTTTCTGGCTCTTTTCGGCATTTTAAAGATATAAATTATATAAATATAAAATACAAAAAAACATATTCAGTATATCCTCTTACTTTGGTTTTTTGCCAAAGGCCCAGTGGAGGCCAGCTCCTCTAATTTATTATTGACAGCTGAAAGAAATCTGAATTATCCTGGGTATTTCCATTCGTATTACCCATTCACCTTAACATCTCACAAAACATCTTTCTAACTAATAACTTCTTGCAAAGAGGAAGAGAGTGTTGCAATGGCCTGTTTAAATTACAGTGGTGTTTTCAGCAGTGCTGAGGTTAAATGCACACTCAGAAGATGGATCTTAAGAGCATGGCAGTGTGATGGAACTGGGGCAGGTTATCATTGTACTTTGTGTCATTCTCTACATGCACCTGAGTGATGAACTGTTTGCCCCAGAGAACAAATGGAAAGGGAGCAACTTGGACTCTCTTCACCACTTACGCCTCATGTTCAGTGTTTGTGTGAAGGCATGCACTGGAGCAGGATTGCAGTGTCCCAGTAACAGTCTTCATCACATGGTACAGGGCACTGGAGCAGGACTGCAGTGTCCCAGTAACAGTCTTCATTACATGGTACAGGGCACTGGAGCAGGATTGCAGTGTCCCAGTAACAGTCTTCATCACATGGTACAGGGCACTGGAGCAGGACTGCAGTGTCCCAGTAACAGTCTTCATTACATGGTACAGGGCACTGGAGCAGGATTGCAGTGTCCCAGTAACAGTCTTCATTACATGGTACAGGGTGGGGGGGTGGCACAGGAAAAGGTGTTGTTCCTCAGTTTGGAAAACAGTTGCCCAAGAGGTGTCTTGCATTTCATCTGTCTTTGCTTCTCTTGGATTTCTGCATGTGTCCTTGTTGGGAAATTGCCTGTTAGGGAAGCACTATATGGGAGGTGATGAATATTTTATATACATATAAATTTTGCTAAAAGGCTAAAACACATTTATATACCAAGGCAGGTGTGATCTAACACTAAAATTACATCTTATAAGTAACATGGAAAAAATGTAAAGCAAATGCGAGGCAAAATTGAAGCTGTACTATATTGATATTCCTCTTGCTGATATATACACCTTCAAGAATAGGAGAGAGAGGCATGACGTGTTCCTGAATGACCAGTAAGCCTCTGGTTTGATGCACGCTTTGTGGACCTGTAGTGGATTACCACTTCCTTAAGATCAGTCTTCAGAAAGGAGAGAGAGGGAGAGAAATAGAAAGAGAGAGGGGGGGGGGACATTTTGTCCTTGTTCAGCGCTCAGAAAAGTAAAAATGAACAAGAGAGGTAACACCAAGGACTCAAAGAGTGGTAATTAAATCCCATAATGACTTTGTACTTTGTCAAGGATTTTCACAAATATAATACTTGAAAAGTTGTTATGGAACAGCTGCAGTCAGGGCAGACATCACTGCTATAATAGAAAAGTTGCACCTACCCACAGATTTTAATATATTGACCCACCAACAGAAGGCCACAAGCAGCAGACAGGATGGGACTGACTGGCGGCCAGTACCATGTTTTCGTGCTTCTTACCCCACTGTTCCCTAGTCTTCGATTTCTGTAGTTCAGTGTTTCCCAGTCCAGTTTCTGATGACCCCAGACAGGCCACATTTTTCCTCCCAACTTCCAACACAGCCACATCAGGTAGTCGTGTTTTAGATTGATCATTAGCTGGGAGGGAGCAAAAATGTGGACCGTCTGAGGTCCCCAGTGACTGGATTGGAAAACACCGCTCAAATGTACAGTATAGCATCCCATAAGTAACATTATTATTTATATAGATGGTTCTCTGTGAATTATTTAAGTTCTTCTCACAAGTGCACGTGGAGAGTGCATGTGTGCAGGGCTCCCCATCATTGTGCAGGTTGGATGTGCGTTGTGTTGTCACTGTGTTCTGCGTGGCCTTCCTCGCACTCTTATCTCCCGGGTGGCGAAATTCGCTGACGGACACTTAGGAAACTCTTGCACATCCTATTTCAGCTTCCTCTCCCATCTTGTTTTGGTCTGCCTCATTATGTGGGTGTGATTCCTCACAGTGAGAAGGACCCACATCCCCTCTTAAGCAGCATCAAGAGAGCCACCTGCGCCCCCACATTACACTGCGGCACCACAGGGACCTGAAATCGCTGAAGAATTCAGGTGCCGCTCCTGGGCTTTTTTATGGAACATCAGCAGCGGTTTTGCAGCCTGACAGGCATCTGTCCTCCTGTGCATCCCCCCCAAAGACCGAGCAGGTCCTCCGCCAGGCGGGAGCCTTGCCTCGCCTTCAGGCTAACCACCAAACTTTCCGTTTGACTGTCGCGCTTGGCTCGTGCCGCAGGCCGTTAGGCCCACGTGCTCCACAGCTGTGCCGAGTCAAAGCGAAAACGTCAGGAATGGCAGAGCTGTTGAAGCCACGCAGCTAGACAGAAAAAGGGCAGCGCCTCTCAGGGCTGAGTGTTGCTTAGACAGAAAATCTGCACCATGCACGCTGAGCTTCCAGTAAACTCCCGTACTGTTTAATAGCTGATACCATGAAATTTTCATCCCCAGAGTGCAAGCAAGGTCAAAGAAAAATGCTTAAGAATTCTGTCTGTATCCGTATAAAGTCAGGATGTTACCAAGTGACTCTCCGGGTGATATCATTTAGTTGGCCCTTAGTAAGCCTGTCTGACTGAATTTAATTGTGTTTCTAAACCAACTTTAGCTACAAAACCAGAAATAAACAAATAGATGAAAAAGCACATTGTAGGCTGTTAATAGAAGGGGCATGTTACTCATGCCCTTGTTTCTGTGTGGTCTAAGTTAATGTTATAGTTGAAGATGTTAAGCTAAGCTAAGTTAAGCTACGGATAGTGATAGATAATGTAGGGGAACATGAGGTGCTCTGTGGATTTGTGTGTGCATGGTTTGCTTAAGTGAGTGCATGCTATTGTGTGTGTGTGTGTGTGTGCGTGCATGTGTGTGTGTGTGTGCGTGTGTGTGTGTGTGTG
The DNA here is from genome assembly GCA_026781145.1 of Hippopotamyrus pictus. Classification (NCBI taxonomy): domain Eukaryota; kingdom Metazoa; phylum Chordata; class Actinopteri; order Osteoglossiformes; family Mormyridae; genus Hippopotamyrus; species Hippopotamyrus pictus. The sequence continues at coordinate 12,259 of JAODLC010015553.1, read as the reverse complement.
TGTGTGTGTGAGCTGCAGAGCCTGCAGATCTAATCACCAGCGTAGGAGGAAGTGACTGTTTTATCTAGGCACTGCACAGATACTGTGATAACCCCAGACATGTTCAGAGAGCTGAAGTCATTGCTCAGGCTCTCAGAGTCCATCGGTGTGCTGCTCTTTGCAGCACTGAGGCAGGACCCACATGTGGGACGTGTAGTTTCAGCTGCTGTCTGAAAACTTGCTTAGGTCCCAAACCTTTATAGCCACACCAGTATCCTGGTAAGGAATGTCTGTCGGAAGCTTCTGTGTTCAAGCATTCGTTAAATGTTTCCATAATGCTTGGAGTACATATCCAAGACTGCACCGATCAGCGGCCGTAAATCTGCAGGGAAGCACCAGTTGTTTACCATCCCACGGGCTGATGAGGGCCGTGGAGCGAGGAGGTTCATGAGGAGCGTTTCTCCGACACTTGGACCGCAGCGGGGCCTCGCAAAGAGCTGATGCCACCTCGGAAGCACGTACATGCCGAGTTCCCGAAAACGGAGTGTGCTTCGCAAAAAGAAGAAAAAAAGTGTGGAACGGCACACTCCCTTTCAGATGCTCTTTGCTAATCTGAGCTTTCCTTATCGAGACTGGCGCTCTCAGAACCGCATCGATAAGTGTCGCATCTGCGCGGTTTTGCTTGCGCTCTGCTACACAGCTCATCTTGCAGACTTATTTTTAGCATGTGAGAGCCAGAGTGCACAAACAGGAACCTTCAACCTGCCTTTTTTACTTCCAGACTGGCTCACTTTATTTCTGTCAACAGCCAAGCCGGTCGTCAACATTTCACTCGTCTTTCTGTCTTATCCATCCATCATTTACAGCACCGTTACATTTCTGACCTCAGCAGAATCTGCTTATGCTTATGTAGTTCCAGAATTTTCCAAAGCAAATTCAGCTACCTCCAGCAATCTCAAGTTTTGTCAAGTCCTACAAACTTCAGATCAAATACAGTAAATGCAAAGTGATCTAAATCCATTTTCCACAAATGGCAATATAATATTGTGACTTTCTGAGAAGATCTAGATACGTGATTCCTGTAACTGGTAAAGCAGGATGTGTGACCAGGGGCCACATAAAGCAAAAGCTCTTCTTCCCATGAGGGAGCGTTCCTCAGTTTAGTCACAACTTCCCCATATTCCTACCCTGCTGAAGCTCAGCAGTACTGGTTCCCTCTTCCTTGGAACGCTCCTTTGGGTCTCTCTCACTGGCAGCGTGTCCCTGCTATCGGATCGGTACCACCCAGCATGTCTCTCTCTTATGGGTTGCTCATCCCTGCTGCTGGGTCAGCATCCCACTGCATTATATATTATACATTTTGTACCGATGAATTTGATTGTGTCAGGTATTTATTTATATATATATATATATATATATGTTTTATTATTTTTTTCCCCCAACATTTGACAAACTTTCCTGTCCAAAACGCCGGCCCGCTCCCCCAGCTGCATCAACAGTAAGTTTCTGGAGAGCCTCCTTTTTGTGGCCGCTAAAGTGAAAAGGTCCTTTCAGTTGGTGTTGTATAATTCCCTGTCTCCGCTTCCCTTTCTGTCACTTCTCCATAGTTCTCAGCATTTCAGTTGGGCTGCCCTTATGTCTGAAGCTTCCCCTTTTTCCCTGGATTCCTGTATTTCATTATTCACACTCCTTCCTCTTCACTTCGCACAAACAGTGGCGCGCGGATGGGGAAACATCGGTTCTACTTTGACATGCAAACCACAGCACACGAGTCAACTACTTGTCAGCTTGGGATTGAGGGCACAAGCGTACAAAATGCACATTCTAGGGGAAAAATGGGCAGTCATTAGGAAAATTTCCTTTTCACTGTAGACGTGATAGAAATTTTATGGCTGCAAAGATGTTAGATGGACGTTAAGCCATAGAACTGAGGATGAGAAGGTATGACATGGATTTGAAGGTGCAAGATGGAATATATAAAGGAATAAGATGTTATTTAGGTGTAAGATTAATGTCAAGGTGTTAGATGGAGGATATCTTAGTTTCCTGTGTGTAAGGTGAGAGATGCCCAGGTGTAAGCAAGGCCCCGCTATAGAGTTTGGGCCCCATGAATACGTATCATGTCGAGCTCCCATTCCAGACCAGACCAATCCAGTCATGTTCCAAAAGTTTTATGGCACCTGCCACTCAGGGGCCCTTGGAATCATTCTAAATTTAATCTTCCACTTCGGATGTGAAGCTGTAAGGTGCTTTCTGTCTGTAAGATAGAAGATGTGAAAATGTAGGATGGATAAGAGGGTATAGTGTGGAATGGCTTTAAGGGTGTGACGTCGATGTGAAGGTGGAAGAGGGATATCTATGGTGTAAGTGTAGTTGTGGTTAAAATACACAAAGATATCTTGATGTTAACAGAGATTACCCGGTCATGACTAAAGTCTTGTCAAGAGTTCACCTTCAATTGCCTTCTTATTTCCTAAAGCGGCACTGAGAATTTGGAAAGGCACTGGTTCCGGTTCTGTGAAAGACAGCAGCTTGGCTCTTCCGTTGCCGGCTTGTGCTCTCAGCTTCTGGTGGCTCCCTCCCCACAGGCCGGTCTGCGGTCCTCTTCCTGCTGCTCTGCTTCCTGTTTATCTGCCTGTCATTCGCTTTCTGAGGTGTCACATGGCTGCAAGCGACTCTCCAGGCGCCGACAGCATCAACAGAAGGAAACCGTATCTTTCTTGTGACGATCTGGAGCACGCGCTGCCTGGGGAACAAGGCTGTGAGGCTGAGCTTAGGTCTGGCGTGTGTACCTGGGAGAAGGATATCATGTGTCTTTTGGGTTGGGGGGGTTCTTCAGCATGCCCGTGTTCCTGTGTGAGTGTGTGTGTGTGAGAGAGAGTGTGTGTGTGTGTAAGTGTGTGTGAGAAAGAGTGTGTCTGTGTGTGTGAGAGAGAGAGAGTGTGTGTGTGTGTGCGTGTGTGTGAATGTGTTCATGTGTGTTTGAGTGTGTTCATGTGTGTGTTCGTGTGTGTGTGTGTGTGTGTGTGTGTGTGTGTGAGTGTGTGTGTGAGAGAGTGTGTGTCTGTGTGTGTGTGTGAGTGTGTTTGTGTATATGTGTGTGTGTGTGTGTATATATGTGTGTGTGTGTGTGAGTGTGTGTGTGCGCTGAGCTCTGGCAGTGTCACCTCATAGCATCTCCTCATTCTCTGCCCCACTTCACTCCCCATCGCTCCACTCAGGAACGGAAGTGCCCCCCCGCCACGTGCACCTGTCTGTTGACCCTCCCACATTTAGTTGCACCTGCCTCAGTGCTATAGAGCACTACGCTAGAATCTGTGAACTGCTCCTGTCAGTGTGGCAAATCAATTACTATAGTCTTACTGCAATTTAAAAAGCGTACATGCTGTCAATTTACTGACTGAGCCATTACTACAGTTTTATATGCTGTAATTTTAAAGACTGAGCCATTACTGCAATCTTACATGCTGTCGTTTCCATGACATTTCCATGAGTCGTTACTACAATCTTGCATGCAATACTTTTAAAGACTTGTAATTTTCATGACTGAGCCATTATACAGTCTTACATGCTGTCACTTTAATTAGTAAACCATTACTACAGTCTTACACTGTCATTTTCATGACTGAGCCACTACTACCATCTTAGATGTTGTCATTTTAAAGACTGAGCCTTTTCACAGCTTTATACTGTTATTATAATGACTGAGCCATTAACCAGTGGGGGCTGGTGGCAATAAATTGAGGAGGTAAGAATATAATACATTTTGCAATATTACAATAATGCATTTTTCCAAAGAAGAGAGAAAATGTATTTTTAAATTACAAAAACCAACAATTAGTAATTTCAGTTTTTTAATTAATCTCAAAAATAGAGGAAGCACTACAGTCTCACATACAAGGTCACTATAAAGACTGAGCTATTAGTGTTATTTTGAAAACTAAGCCATTGCTACGGCATTAGATACTGTTATTTTAATGACTGAGCCAATACTACGGCATTAGATACTGTTATTTTAATGACTGAGCCAATACTACAGCATTAGATACTGTTATTTTAATGACTGAGCCAATACTACGGCATTAGATACTGTTATTTTAATGACTGAGCCATCACTACAGCATTAGATACTGTTATTTTAATGACCAAGCCATCACTACAGCATTAGATACTGTTATTTTAATGACTGAGCCAATACTACAGCTTTAGATACTGTTATTTTAATGACTGAGCCAATACTACAGCATTAGATACTGTTATTTTAATGACTGAGCCAATACTACAGCCTTACATACTGCAATTGCTTTTGTAGTGACTATACCTTCCTGGGCCAGTTTCCTTGAAAATGACTCCATAATATAATCCTTGATATTTATTTGTTTTCATTGGAAATTTTATATTTTTCCATGAAAAAGCAAATCTTCTCACAGGTAATAAAAAATATCTGAACATTTATTAACTAATATTTTTACAAGAAATTCTCAGAAATGCAATATTATATATATATATATATATATATATATATATAAACAGAATCATACTTCTGATATCATATAATTAAAGTGACTGTTAATATCTGACACATTATTGACCACTGGCTACATACTATATTTTATATTTGACTTCCAAGTAAGTCCTGAATATTGCTGTAGGACACATCCTGTAGAATGAAGTAGATACATCTTATACTAAACCCAGACACGTTATGAGACTGGTGTGACGGGTGTGAATTGATGTCTGAATTAATTAGACATTGAAACTATTCCACGCTAGAGGAGTGGCGATACTGAATGCCTGTGCTTGCTTCCTGTAAGCCATAGATAAAGCAAAGATGAAATAACCAGCCTCACTTACTAAAGGCTGTCCAACTAAAAACTATCCCTTAGTTATGACTTCAGCTTCTTTCAGAATACGGTAGGAAACTATGAATAAACACTCTGTAAAATCAGTTTGTTTCCTCTGTGTAAACTAAAGCGAAGGTGGCCCTCCAGTGGCAGCCTCAGGCCCCGTGCCGGCGTGCCCCAGTGAGGTATAGTCACCGAAGGCGGGCTTACTGGGATACGTACCTGTACTAAAAGCGGCCCTGCCCTCTCTTCCAGCCGCTAACGTAAAAGTAGAGGCTCAGAGTGACGAGGAGAGCGGGCACGTGTGCGAGGCGAGTGGGGAGGACGAGAGCGCAGACGACTTACGCATGGCGCTCCATGCCCCGGGGCCCCATCACAGCGGCACCCAAGTGGGCCCCGACACCAAGGCCTACTCCGCGGCCGGAGGCATCCGCCTCCCCAACGGGAAGCTCAAGTGTGATATCTGTGGGATAGTTTGCATTGGCCCCAATGTGCTGATGGTGCACAAGCGAAGCCACACTGGTAAGCCAACACCACATCCTCTGCTCTTCCACAACACACCCGTGTTTACTGACAGACCAGCATAGGGTGTAGACGGCAGGTGCAGGATGTAGCGTGGAAAGCTGCACAAGGAAGCATGGAGGGTGTAGTGCAGAAGGCATGTGGGGTAATGTTTTGGAAGTGTAGGATGTAGTCTAGAATGCATTTTGTAGTGTGTATCATAACATGGTAAGGTAATATGGTACACAAATAGTTAATATATTAGTGTAGTTTTTTGGATGTAGTGTGTATGGTATGTGAAGTTGAATGTAGGATGATGTGTAGAATTACAGTATATAGGATATGTAGGCTAGTATGTTATATGTTAGATGTAGTATGGAGAATAGACTATGTAAGGTATATGGAGTAATGTGTGGATGTCACTTTCACATCAGTTTTGTATGTTGGTGTGTGTGTGTGTGTGTGTGTGTGTGTATATATAGAGAGAGAGAGAGAGAGAGATTGGGTAATTCTGAAGGAATTGTGTAAAGGGTTATCCTTTTCTCTGTAAAACTGGAAGCAGTAATTATTGGTTTTACATTTGAAAACTTTTAAGCTCCTAATATTCCAGTATCCCGGGGTCACAGTTCAATCAGAGTTACGATTCTGAACCTTATGGTTGACTAAACAGAAGAATTACTCCAGACACTGTGGTGAGACGTATAGTAAGTAGGAAAAAAATATTTTCTCATTTTAAATGAACTAAACCATGCATCTCAGTTGTGTTACTTGTTATATATGTTAAAACAAAGATCTCAAAATCACTGTGAATATAAAGAATAAAAACTTGTGTGCACTTCGGCAAAGGATGAGCCAGAGTATCATAAGCATAGTAATGAGTGCGCCTAAAGAAGATGATCTTAATGCAGAATATATGGACCCTCATTCACCGTGGATTCCAGCTACTGGTGGAGCACATTTTTCACAGCGGTTCTGAATGGCTGATCTTGATAACTAATAAAACCAAAAATGGGGGGGGGGGAAGAAAGTCAAGGAAAACGTAAAAGCTCAAGAACGATAATAAGAGATATAATGAAGAGGCTCTCATTTACATATAAAATATTCTTTCTTGAAACTGTGTGCCGGAAATCCATTTTTAATGAGATTCTTTATATATTTATTTAATATATATCTTTGCTGCTTGACTGGTGAGGCCTATGTTATAGACCCTTTAACAAAAAGCCACATTAACCCTTCTCCAGTGCGGCACAACATGAGAAGGCTAGAGATTGGTTTATTCCAGAACTGCTGATCAGGAAGAGTGCCTTTCAACACAAAGTGTTGCCTGAGCTATTTAAATGAGTCTGAATTTGCATTGTGATGCGGCACTCTTATTTTAGAGACGAAGAGGAGGGAAAAATGAGATTCTCACATCAAATTGACCCAGGCAGTGGTGCGTTGCAAGGCTGGCAGGTTGAGTCTGAAAGCCTCTTGTTTGATGGCGGTGACAGCGGCCTGTGGGACACAGGAAGCGGAGACTCACCCCCCAACCCCCCCACCCTACACAGTCTCTTGTTGGCTTTGTTTGCCCTCCTCACAAAGTGAAGCTTACTTTCCACCAGCTCTCAAAGCGTGCAGTACTGCCTCCTTGAGGCCATAAAAGGCACAGCAGCTATTTATGTCCACACCAGAGACGTAGGTGACAACACATAACATATTTATAAAGAGAAGTTAGAGGCCTCTGCTTCGCCTCCATCAGGCACATAATGTCTGCCTTTCATTAGAAGGACAGATACATTAAACAGCAAGAAAGAAATAATCGTCTTTCGTGGGGGCAGGTGTGACTTAAAGCAGTATTATTATGAGGCACATGGTGATGACTGAGGGTGCGCAGATCCTGAATCAGCAGATAATCTTGATAATAGCTGTTCCTCGTCTAACAGACTTTATTCTGTCTCCACAGGTGAGCGGCCTTTCCAGTGCAACCAGTGCGGAGCCTCCTTCACCCAGAAGGGAAACCTGCTAAGGCACATCAAACTGCACTCTGGAGAGAAGCCCTTTAAATGCCATCTGTGCAACTACGCCTGTCGCCGTAGAGACGCCCTCACGGGGCACCTGCGCACACACTCAGGTAAGTGCTGGCCTCTGCCCCGGGACATGCCATGCCTAACATTATGACATCATTATGACATCACTATGACACTGTGCCAGTGAGTAAATAGAAGCTGGGTACTAAACACTGTTAGTCACTGCGAGGGTCTTTCACATTTCTCACATGTATACTTTGGATGTTTGGATGGTTGGATGGACTGAGACCACTTGACAGATCATGTGAGGATGTGGGTCATGAAAAATAAATTTTTAGTGGCCACTTGATTGTGGTCTGGTGTAACCATGAACACACACTATGGTGTAACCATGAACACATGCTACTAACATGGACCTCATACTGAAGGTTGGAAGAGATTTCCAACTAAGATTTAACTTTGAATTTAGTCACAACATCAGCAAGTTCAGAGAGGCATGGTGGTGCACTGGATGGTACTGAGGCCTCCCATCTCCAGGGCTGGCCGTTCACTGGATGGTACTGAGGCCTCCCATCTCCAGGGCTGGCCTTTCACTGGATGGTACTGAGGCCTCCCATCTCCAGGGCTGGCCTTTCACTGGATGGTACTGAGGCCTCCCATCTCCAGGGCTGGCCTTTCACATCCTGTTTCTGCTCTTTGTGTGGAGTTTGCATGTTCTACCCATGATGCATGGGTTTCCTCCAGCTACTCCAATTTCCACCCATGATTCAAAGGCATGCAGTTACATTGACTAGCCTCTCTAAATTGGCCATAGCGTATAACTGTGTGCACAAGTACATACAGTACAGGTTACGGCCCATGGCTCACTCCCTTGTGCACTTTGCTGCCTGAAATAGGTTCCAGTTCCCCAGTATAAATACGTACTTGATAAGCGCTAAGCAGATACATATATGGATTAGTAAAAACCACTCTGTGATGAGACTGCTTTGCTTTTCTTTCAGTCGGAAAGCCACACAAGTGTGCATATTGTGGGCGGAGCTACAAACAGCGCAGCTCATTGGAGGAACACAAGGAGCGCTGTCATAACTACCTGCAGTGCATGGGACTTCAGAACAGCATCTACTCAGGTTTGTGTCTGACCATGTTGACCAATCAGACTCAAAAGTCTGGGGAGTGGGTGTGGCTGCTACCAGCAATGGGAACAAAACACCCAGTTATCATATCAGCCAAAGACAGGCAAAATTCTAGCTACCAAAATCAGGGTTTATCTTCCTCATTGATTGTTAGCAAGTGTTATGTTTTGTTGTTGGTAAGGGTAGAATTTAGAATATTTTAGCACGTGCAGAACAGGCCATAAGGTTGGGTTAAATTCTAAGATGGTGTAATTTGTCTGAAAGAAATTTGTTTTTGAATGACTCATTGGGTTTTGCTACTGATTAAGGAGTTGCAGTAGCACATGCTGTTTTAAAAAATCTTTTCGCCAAATAGTATTTATAAAGACAGAATAACACGAGTCGTTAGAAGCATATTCCCTCAGGTATCTGTAGGTCTAGTCAGAGTAGATCTTTGTGGCTGTAGATGTCGGAGGGATGCCGAGTGGGCAGAACAGGAGCCTGGGGGTCCTCATGTAGGGTCATGCATCAGCACCGTTAACATTTCTATCATCTGTAAGTTGAACGTTGCGCTGATAGCACACCCAGAGACACTATGCCACGGAAAACACTAAACATTTTTGTGGATTTGATGAGACAGATTTTACTGTCTGGAAGCTAAATCTGACTTTTCTGTCTTACTTTCCAGTAGTGAAGGAAGACAGCAACCAGAATGAGCTGAGTGAAGACTTAAGCCGTGTGGGGACAGAGAGAGCATTGGTGCTAGACAGACTAGCTAATAACGTAGCGAAACGTAAAAGTTCTATGCCACAGAAGTTTGTGGGTAAGGGCCGAAGTCTGCTTCTTTTGTGTGTCCATAGCAAGTAGGAGTGCTGTAGCTTCAACCCCCTGGTGCGGCCTGCTCATACCAGTAGGCAATGGGCACTAAGCTGGTGCCTGCACTGGCCATCTGGTTGCCTTACATGCTATGTTAACTGGGATCCCTGTTGCTCTTCTGTCAGTCCTCTACAGCACATCAGGGAAGCAGTAGATGCACTCAGTGGCTACAAGTCAGCATTGTTTTAATTATAACACCAACTTATGATCAGAATTGAGGATAAACTCTAATAGCTGTAGTATTACAAATTGTAAGTATAATTGTGTTTATCTATGAATTGTCTTGAGCTTGAAATCGCCTGCCGTAAGTCATAGTGCCTGTTTTTGTGGGATAAAACCCTTTTCTTACATGTCCCATAAAATGATGGGCAGTTATTAAAGAGGCCTCCTCCACACTCAGAATCAGTGAGAACTTCAGAGGAGACACTCTAGCCAACGCCAAGCTGTCCATCAATTGTGCTTGTGTGTGTGTGTGTGTGGCTTTGTGTGGCTGAGGCCAGTTGGGGAGATGTCATGACACAACCTGACATGTCTCCCTTTCTCCTCACTAAATTACCTCTCAGTGTGGCCTAACACACCAGCTAAAAACTCCCCAGGCAGCTCTCAGGGTGGTCTACAGCCATGGTCTACAGCCATGGTCATGTTAGCATAAAGGAGAGAAACTTGTATTAGAACAGAGGTCTTGCTTAGCCTATCAGGACAGGAGGCTTACATGAAGTAAGTGTATATGTGAAGCCTAAGCCGGTGACCCCTGCCCTTTCCTCTTCTTACCCACAGGTGAGAAGCGTCTTTCTGACCTGTCTTACGATGGCGGATCGGCAGGATTCAAAGACAGTGAAATGATGCAGCCACACGTCATCGACCAGGCCATCAACAGCGCCATCAGCTACCTGGGGGCCGAGTCCCTGCGTCCCCTGGTGCAGCCGTCCCCCGCTTCCTCCGAGGTGGTGGTCAGCCCAATTTACCCCCTGCACAAACCCCCACCTGAGGCATCGGGTACCAACGGATTGTCAGCAAAGGACAGCGCCGCCGAGAACCTGCTTCTGCTGTCCAAGGCCAAGTCTGCATCCAGCGAGCGGGACGCCTCTCCCAGCCACAGCGGCCAAGACTCCACCGACACTGAGAGTAACAATGAGGAGCGGCCAGCAGGGGGCACCAGCCTCATCTACTTGACCAACCACATCGCTCCAGCTGCCCGCAATGGCAGCCTGGTCAAGGAGGAGCAGCGTCACCTGGAGGTGCTGCGTGCGGCAGGTCTAGAGTCGCCGGCCGACGGGCTGAGGGTGCTGAGTAACGAGGGGGAGCCCGTGCGGGTCTACCGCTGTGAGCACTGCAGGGTGCTCTTCCTGGACCACGTCATGTACACCATCCACATGGGCTGCCACGGCTTCCGTGACCCTTTCGAGTGCAACCTGTGCGGCTATCGCAGCCAGGACCGCTACGAGTTCTCCTCTCACATGACCCGAGGAGAGCACCGCTACTGAGCAGGTACAAATGTACACACACATACAGAGGCAAGCGCAAAGGTACACTGTGCAGACTGAGGCACGAGGACACAACACAGGTGCATATACATATACACAGCAAGGCACGAGTACACACACTCATGCCCACCAGAACAGTTTGAGCCCATTATTTTCATTGATTTAATTTACAGTACAAGTGTAAGATTACGGGAATACCGATCATTCATACAGGAACTCAGTCTGACCACTAAATGGCAGTATTATTGACATATTAAGGAATCTAGGTTAGTGGAAACTTTATAGATGGATGCAAACATCACAATTAATAGATTCATGGCAAAAGAATTGGTTGTTAAACACAAATATTTCCTACAAAGCACACGTGCGGTTAGAATAATTGCAAAGTTAAGTCTCAAAAAAGCATGTGGTTTATAGGCAAGAAGGTAAACGTGAAGTCATGTTAAACTCATAAATAAATATTTTTATATACTTTTATGAAATGCACCTTAACATTGTGTTTTTTTGGCTCATTTAAATGTATTTCTTTTTTATATTATAAAAATAGAAGTACGGCTCTTATATTCCTCCAGTTGAAGGCAGTCTTGGCCTGAATGTGTCATGTGTATTGTAAACAAATCTTTGAAAATGCTTCTTTGACTTGTGCCATAGTCTTCCATAGTCCCTTGGCCATCAAATGACCTGTTAACTGCATGTACATATGGTGTAAATTATATATCTGCAGAACATACACCTGACCTGGTGGCACATATTTACGTGCAAATATGTACATTTAGGCTTGTTTTAATACCACTGTTTAAAAAGAGTCTCATTTTTTAATACTGATTTTTTTATTTGTGTTTTTGAATTGTTTGTTTCTTTTATTCTAAAAATGTTTGGATTTCATTTTGGTTTAGAGTAGCGTGGTTTTCTCGGACAATTATTTCCCAATATTAAAGCCTGACTTCTCCCTTCCTCTTGTTTTGGATTTTCTGCATGTTTCAAACTCTCTCCAAGTTGAGGAATTCCATTATTAAATATTAGACGTTGTTATTGTGTATCAGAATAAAAATGCCAAAATGGGAGTAGATGCGGGATATATTTAGAGGCGGCATTTGAGGTAACCACGTCCCCAGCTATACTGATACGATGTCTATAGATGTGGGATATATGCAGAGGCGGCATTTGAGGTAACCACGTCCCTAGGTATACTGACCACATCCCCAGCTATACTGATACAACACCAAGGAGTTTTTCACGGTGAGCTGCAGGGCAAAACTCTGACATTCACTGAGCACGACCTGTCACATTTGGGCCCCTTTTCAGGTCTGTCTTTCGGTTTGGCAGACTAGCCCTTGCAGTCTTTCAGAACATATAATTAAAAAAAAACTTACATTTATTTTTACAGTCACCAAACACACACACACACACACACACACACACACACACACACACACACACACACATTAATGTGTGTG
>JAODLC010015196.1:0-20643 GCA_026781145.1 Hippopotamyrus pictus | reverse complement strand
CTAATCTTGATACTAAATTTGATTGTGAATAAAACATGAACTCCCTCTGTGTGTGTGTGTGTGTATGTATATATATATATATATATTTTAAACAGAAACCAGTCTAATGTTTTGACCTAAAAGGGAAAGCTAGCAATCCGATCAGGAGATGGAATCCAAGGTGTAAAAAAATTAAACTGGGGGGTATAAAATTTATAGGAAGCCTCCTCTCCTTTATTTTGATTTCCACACCGATCACCACCTCTTCAGTCATATCCAGGAACTCCTTTTCATTTGTTTTTTGCATGTGCTGCTTCTGGTGATAGAAAGGTGGCTTCTCTGCCCCTTTGCCTTAACATCAGCTTGGACCAGGACAAAAGGGGGTGCTTTGACAGTGTATAACCCTCAGTGGGTCAGAGCAAAATCTAAGACTTTTAGGAGCAGAGTGACACAAAAGATTGGTGGGGGAAGTAGTTAAAAAGGAAACCCCATTCTCTGGGGGCTGAATGTGATGCAGAGATTAAAAGTTTCATTTAAGATTTGGCGGTATTCATAGAGGCGCACGCCTCAGTGGCTCCCAGGCAAAGCCTGTGGTGGCTCCGCGAACTTTTATTCTCCTGCACATTTGCAGACACAGGTCGCTTTGCACTTGAAAGCGGCGAGGAGAGGAAACGTGGGACCGGGGCAGCTGATAGCAAAGCTGCCCCACCACGACGCTCCTGGGGCATTTTCTAATTAAGGCGGAGGGGCTCCTCAGGTGGCCTGACTTCAAGGGCTTTGCCACAGAGAGGGCAAGAAGTTGGAGCCAACCCCCCCCCCACCCCGACAAAGCCCAGAGTTCTTCTCATCCAGGGTGAGAGCGGGTTTGTACTTAGCATCACCTAAAACCATGCGGTAGAATATCTCAACTTCACTCTGCTTGCAACACCTGAGATTTTGACCTTTTCAACGTGACTGTTTAGCTTTACCAGCTAAAGAGCATACACACCATAAAAAACAGACATATACATCACAGGATTTCATCATGTAAGGTTATTCAGTCATATATATAAAAATGTTAAAATACGAAATAGTCTGATCAGACATTTATTTTTAATTTTTTTTAAAAGCCACTTTATACTCTCCTATATACCGAAAAATACATTTTCAAAATTTAGTGTAGCTTTTTTGTTGCATAATAAATTAATTTTCAGAAGTTTGTTTTCTTGCTGAATAAGATTTGAAGTTATGGCATGCAAACATTTTTAGGTAGCAGCTGTGTCTGTAAAATATTTTCTCACTACTGACACTAGGAAAATGGCAAAAAGCTGAAGGTGAATAAGATGCTTCAGCCCATAATTGCTCTTTTTTACACGTACTGCATAAGCAAATAAACATTACCTAAATTAAATACATACAACTGTGCATACACAAATGTGTATTTTTACTCATCATTTCCTTTACTTATTTTATCATGTCAGAAACAATAGAGTTGTGCTTGCATACGCACAGGACCAGGATGGAAGCGTCAGGGTTTTTATTAACCACTCTTGTTCTTCGTGTTTCTCTTTACTGGTTCTTTTGCCTCCTGTTCAAAGCATCTCGCTAAGTGAAATGTAGCATATCTGTGGCACTCGAGGGGACCCAAGGTTGTGTGCCTCTCCTTTATGCCAGCCCAGCAGGGGTGCTGCTGTCAGACTGCGTTCACGTGCCGTTCCCTCATACACTCTTTCTCACACACGCACATACACAAGCTCCTTCACCTGTTGAAAGCCACCAGCAGATTGTTGACAGGGGCCAGAGGCCTTTGTTCTTGGGCCCTTTTTTACTTCCCCTGAACAGACTGTAATTTCATCAATTTTTCATGGCTATAGTTACCATGAACACTTTACATTTCCATGTCTAAACATCAACAAAAAGGGATTTCATGGCCCTAACTCTACCAGGGCAGAAACACTGGCAGGGGGAAGGAAGCAAACGTAATGTTTCACCCCCAAAAAGCAGAGCTTTTTGTTACAGTCTGGAAGAAAGACACAGTTATCTTTACGAAGTTTGTCATGCGCTAATTGCCTTTCTCATCCTGTAGGAAATTTAATTTGATCCTTGCAGATAAAAAGATTTTGAGCTATGTATTTCTGTCCCAGCTGTATTTTAATCTGATGGATGTGAGGATGCTGAAAAATGCTTCTGCTGCTGTAACTTGTGTACAGGTCTGGAAATGACTCAGTACTTTGCTGTGGCAGAAACCATCACCGGTAATATATGTGTACGCATGGAAATGCAGTTTGGGTTCTTCCTTTTCAGCCATCAGAGTGGGATCTTCCTCGACTTCACTTTGGATGGCCGAGACACCGAGGCGTTGACTTTTAGCAACTGTGGGAATGAACTGAACTTGTTGCCAGTGGCAACTTAGCAGCTGCTGAATAACATCACCTTCAAGGAAAACATTCAAGGGATTAATATCCCCGACTCAAGGCTCTGAGGAGCACTTTTGAATTTTCTTTAGAATCAAGTACTCTGTAAACTCACAGCATAATGCTGTACAATCAATATGTATTTGCATTTATATAGTTGTAATGTGCCTTCTAACGGTTATTAAACATTCAAGTCAGATACTCATTTGACTTGTGAATGCAGCTCAAAAAAATCCATGCCGAAAATGTATTTTCATTAAATAATAATAATAAAAAAAAAAAAACTTAAACACAGAATTTTTCTGTCTTGCTGGGAGTGAAAACAGGGTCTGAGGTGAGGATGTCAGTTGCCACACAAGTGCAGCAGGGCATGACGTGGTTGTGCCTTGCCTTTGTTTAGGCCGCACATTGGAGAACAGACGTATGCATTAAATACCGAGTGTCTGGTCCCAGTGAAGTCTCTCCCAAATTTGTAGCCGGCAGTTGAGGCAGACTGCATTAGACTCTCCAAATGGTACACTTTTGCATTTGAATGTGCCAGTGATCCCAGTTCCTTAGAGACAGCTACACCACTAACATCTTTAATCCTTAAAATACTGTCAGCCCCCCTGAATGCCGCCGATCTAAGCATATGTGTAATTATTCTGTAATGCTCCCCAAAATGTGATTTCTACCATTTGCTCAGTGGATGCCCCCACCCAGGACCCTCCTTTGTAGACCAAATAATTGTTTCTTTTTTCACTGATTCTTGAAAAAAGGGTGAAAGCTGCAAATGAGCCTGTGTGAGCAAAGCCACATATAAACTGATGATTTACATACTGACAGATTCCCCGAAAAAATGCTTTATTTGTTTGGTGGCACATTGCAGTCATGAAAAGGCATGTTAAGATAGGATGGATATGAAGGATAGAGTCCTCCTTTAGGTTTAATGAATGTGTGTGAGTAATCAGAATCTGTGACTCTGTGCATGTGGAGATTCATCTTTTTGTGAGCGTAGATGTTTATTTTTTAATCAAAGAGGCTTAATTTTTTAGTAATCAAACTAAATGTTTTTCGATTCTGTGAGATATGACTAACCGAAATTAATAATTATACGCAGCATTTGTTAAAATGTGTGCAATTTCAATAATTATATTCCAAATGAAGAAATTGCCAATATTTTAGGAGACTTAATACAAGAGTTTTTGATTTACAAGGGACAGAATGTGCAGCACATGTAATGTTATAGTAATTAAATTGGCACGATTTCCAAAACAATGTGTTTGTTTAACTCAGAATAAATATAATTATGACCTTCCTCTTTCCTGGGTACTGCTTGAGTTACTTGACTTACTTTAGCTCTTTGCCCTAAAATTCAAAGTTGAAAAACTGTTGCTGCAGCTCTTGAACATTCACTGTAAATCAGAGCTGGATGCAGTTGCACTCGGTTGTTTATATCAAAGTTCTTGAATCGTTCTAATAATGGGACCTGGCTTTGTGTGCCTAAATAAAGAAGGTGATATTACACCGCAGCCAACATTTAATTTGAAGAGACTAAGGAATGTGGAATTAACTCACAGCTAGCAAGGAGGAAGGGCAGTTATCCAGAAGGTGGGACATATTTGCATGTTGGGGTTCCATAAGCCGTTAAACCCTGTATATACATTGAGTTGCATCAATGAGTTCCAGTTAATTAGCTAGAAGTATCACCTTGAGCAGGACTTTGAAAAAGTCACATTCATCCCCTTTTGCACTTTCTTACTGGGGAATAATGAGTGGAGATGACATAGGCAAAGGCGGCTCTCTGCAGTTTTAATTTGAACCCTCTCTTTAATAGACAGAGTCATTGTGTCTAATGGGACATTCTTTTGGCACAGGGAGGCCTTAAAGTGCAAGTCAACAATGCCTCCACTACTCTGGAGACGAAAGAGAGGAATCCAGAGAAGAGGAGGCTGCTGCTGATTCTGGCGTTTAATTAAGACACTTCACTCGGTCTGTGGTGCTTTTTTCCATAGTTTGAGATGAGAGTATTGAGACAGTTCCTCAGAAAGTGAAAGTAGGGATAGAAAGGCTATTTGGAGAAAAACAAATCATTAAGATTAATTAAAATTTGCAGTCATTACTTAAGAGCAATGTGTTTGCCATTTTTAAGACTGTGCACATATGGTGAGTGTAAGAAAATGTTTTGAGTTAAATTGCAAAGAAGCATTCTACAAATTTCTGACTGATTTGGTCCAATCACTTAAAGAGTTGAGTAATTTCAGTGTTTTGATTTATGTGTCTCTTAGTAATACAGACTTGTAAGAGTGTCTACAACATATACATTTGAACTTGTTTCAGCTATTTATTTATATTCTCTTTAATTGCATTATAAACTATTTTGTAACATATTTTATATCATTCACTTGTAAATATTCAGTTCAGACTGTAAATATGAAGTTTTTAAGAAACAAAAATGCAAGTATTTGTCTCTAAATTTGACATAATGGAAAAATAATTATTTTTTTCCAGGTTTTTGAATTCTCTTTGGAAAAACAACTATATTGTATAACCACAACACGAAATCCATTCAATTTAAAAATACTAATTAACAAATACCAGAGTTGTAATATAATCAAATTGAGCATGTGCTACAAATAATAACCTAAAACCCTATTTAACCTTGTTTGCATATAAAAACAAGTCTGATTTTGTCATTGCCTTGATATTTTTGTTTCCAAAATGCATCAGTCTCCATTTCCTGAATGGCCCTTAAACCAACAATGCTGGATTAACTTAAATATTTATAGCAAGCTATGAAAATGTTGGTAGGAACATTTCAGTTTGAAGCAGAAGTAACAGCTTGTGAGAGCTAAATCCCCCCTCACAGAAAGGCTGTGTTGATCTGAATAAATTCAATTTTTAAAAATCCTGCCTTGATCTAAGCTTGCTTAAGTTCCCTAAGGTCCAGGGACTCCAGGGGCCAAGACCAGTAACAAAGGGTAGGGAAATCTGCCCTCTCTCATATTTCTTTGGAATATGTCGTAAGCTCCCACGTTGCCACCAAACACGTCGGTAATAATAAAGATTAAGAACAGTAGCTCTAGAGGAAAGAGCCTTTCAGATCTTTTGGGGCTTAACCTCGGCTCATAGTGTTCAAGTTCAAGAAAGGCACAGAGATCATGCCCCCTTATCGCCTAACAGTCATTGTCAGCTGCTGTTCATTTTGGCTGTCTTTGAATAGGATCTGTGTGTGATTAAATCAGAGACACTATCCCCAGCGGAACAGGCCCAGCAATGTATTTATCATTACAGAATAATGAAACTAGTTCACATAGCAGCCTTTGCTTTTGTTGCAGTACATTTATATATGTTTATATACAAAAATGGGTTAGGATCCAGCAGAAACATGTATTGATGCATGCATTGAAACATGTAATGCATAAATTTGCGTTATATGTGAAGATGTCTAAGCAACATTTGATGAATAACGGTTGTATTGTCATTCAAAATGATTGAAGAGGATTCCAGTTAAATAAAACTAATTATTTATCATTTTAATAACACATTTATGCATGTGGTAGTTAACTACCATAACTAGGCAATGTAACTATTAATTTTGAAACATCTTTCTGAGTTTCTAAAAGAAGAGGAGACTAATGCAAGTGTGAGTTTGTCAGGAGCCAGTTGCTGTCGCTTGTTGCGGCTGGTGTGGAACTCCTCAGCACATCAGTGTCTCCAGGGTTTGTACTCCATGCGGGGGTGTCCCAGGTCGGAGCCAATGCGGAGTCAGGCCGGACAGCCATGTGTCTCATGCGCTAACAAGAGCGCGTTCTGCACGGGCCGTGAGCTGGAGGAGCCAGGCCCACATGATGGCCAGATTAGCTGGAACAGATGGAAGGGTCACACTCCAACAACTCTACACAGCCACATAAAGACAATGTTTAAGTGGAGTTCATTGGCTCTGACAGATACTGTCAATCAAACCCTGTGCCCCTCACCCGAACGCTAGCAGGTCCTCTTTAAAGGCCAGGCGAAGAGAAAGAAAGACGCATTTGTTGATGCGCTGAAGTCTTCCTCGTCACCATCGTTGCATTCATCAACTTAACTCACCAAAGGACCACAGCAGACGTGAGGACGGGGGGGTGGTGGCTGGGGGCAGTGACTGACTGTTTCACTGCACCCAGCTTCATATCAGTCAAGCATCCAGAGCACAACTGCTTTCAGTACTCTGGGATTTTCATCTTACCCCTCTTATCATATATTACAATATAAATGAAGCACAATTTAATATATTGTGTCCTTATTTCTATTTCTTAAAAAATATAGGGATAAAATAATACTGACATTATAGTCAATCCATATCGTTTTTATTGAAGTAATATTGACTATAAAGTTAGAGTAATGTGCTAAAATACAGTGCATGGTGGGTATGTACAATAAACATATTAAACAAATTATTCTGCACTGCAAAACTACTCGTTAAACAAGGCGAGTGCCTCTGAAATACTATGCTGATTGCAGTGAGCGAATACTTTTCTCATTGGCTGATGTGATCTGGAGCCGATGAATCCAAAGCAGCAGACCGGGACAATGCTTCATTTCACAGGACAGACTTTTATCCAGGATATTGAGTATCAATTCATCCTCACACTCTGAATCCCTCTGAGATGTGCCGGCTGACACAGCTCCGTTACAGCAAATCAGGGCTCTTTACAGCACAGCTAATAATTAACTGCCTGTTAATATCAGGAAGCCCCCAGTTGCTGCTTCAGCAGGTCCTACTCTGTCTTTTTTTTACTTATAGAGCAGAACAATGGAAAGGAAGGAAGGAGGTACAAAACCCCACCAGCTGTGTTCCTAGAACATGATAAATAAGCTTTACTTTAAAACATGATAAATAAGGAAAGGCATAGTTTCCACAGAAGGATGTGTGTGAGTCTTACGGAACACATTTATTAGGCTCTTCATAGTTGCGTGAAATTCATTGGCTCAAATAAAATAGAAATGCGAAATTGAAAAATCAAAGCATTATATGCATATGCGTAGCATGTCCTTGTAGATGGATTAGTTGTGGAATTTCTGCAGCTATTATTCGTATCACATAGAAATAAACAATGCAGATGCATAAATTGACATTGAATGTAAAGGTTTAAACAATATCATACATAAATACACATATGTAAGCCAAAACCCCCAACACATAAATTTTAACATGAAAAACAAAGAACAGTGAATAATACTTTTTTCTATCATAAAACATCATTAGTTGTTTAAATGCGGAAGCCTTCCAGATTTAAGCAATAAATGGATTTAATCCTAAATAAAGATGCCACTATGCATACATGAAAACCACTTCTTCATATGAAAAAAGAATTTACGATACGACAAAAGTCGATGCTATTTCTCTGTACCTGGAACTGTGAGCAGCAGAAAGGGGCCCTGCTTTAAAGGCAGCCCCTGCCCAGTGGCAGACTCCTATTGTGTGGCTGCTGAGAGGGGTGGAGCCCTTGGGCTTTGATTATGAACAGGGATTCATTCAGAGGCATCCTCAGGCCGGCCTGGGAGCTGCTCACATCACCGGAAAATTCAGTAGGAGAAAAAGTTTATGGAAGCGAGTAGGAGTTTATTCACCAGCGTCAGAGGCTTTTCAGGGCCGTGAGTGAGAGGCTATAAGGGGGCAATCAACCATGGGCTGGGAATTATCTCTGTGGGTCTCCCTACCTGTGACGACCCCTCAAGTGCAGCTAAGAGTCTCATTCATTGAAAGGAAGAACAATGGCCAAGGGGGACAAACAATTCCGAGGAGTCTATCATTCTGTATGGTGTTATCTTAGGCACTGAATAAAACCAGGCTTCCCCCTTTCTGCCTTGTAGTCAGCACTATTTTCAGGAGCCAGTGGTACTTTTCAGGCCTCATTCAGAACCTTTCAACAGGTTCATGAGGGCAAGAAGTGCAGTATATAAAAAAGGGTAATAACTTCACTTGACTGCGGCCGGCCTGCGGCACCAGCAACTGAGCAGCCAAGCCTGCGTAAACTCGCCACCTCCGCATGCAGCACCGCAGCGGAATCTAAAGACGGCACGTTGCATTCCTTGCAAAGTAACTTGCCTTTCACATTCATATATATTCCAACCTGCTGCCTTTGCTGGAGTTCAGCATTCAAATATCCTTTGGGTTTAATTTTACGTTGACTGTGCAATAGTTAATGTTTCCAGTATTGTTATGAATTCAGAAATATTTAAAATAATTATAAAGAATTATTTCAGGTAATGTACATCGTATGCTAGTGATGCATACAAAGAGGAAACAGACATTTGAGATTCTACGTTAAAAGCGGAGCAAATGGGGCATAAATTACTACTGGATAAATAGAGTAATGCTCCACTGAGATGTGTGTGTGTGTCTGTGTGTGCATGTGTGTGTGTTTGTGTGTGTGTGTGTGTGTGTGTGTGTGTGTGCGTGTGTGTTTGTGTGTGGAGGAGGTTTGCTTCCTCAATACTGTGAGGGGTTATAAATGGGGGTTTCCTGGCCACCAGTGCCCTACCTCACAGAGACAGGGCCCCTGCCTGTGGGAAAGAGGAAAGCATGACTTATCTGAACATATGGTTTCGTGATTCAAGTCAAAATGTCTGAGCCCTGTTGCATCTGGTGCCATTTCAGTTTGTTAGAGATGCCACACAAGGCTGTGACGAAAGGAGAAGAAACGGAGAAAAATACAGTTATTACACACTCAAGGGCCATTTTTTCGGCTCATTAGCCAGTGGCCTCCGTGACCAATCAGGTTTTGTCACCATTTCTGGGTCATTATGCCTTAATTTTTTTGCATAGTTATTCAGCCGTCACTTGAGGAAAAATGGAGGGCTAAGAAAATACTGTGCTTTCAGTTAAAAAAAAAGTCAGTCAAAAATAATAAAAGTTGAGACAAATTGGGGAAAGGGCCTTAAACTGATGAAATGATCATTGGTTTAAAAGGGGACAAAGAGGCACTGGATTGGATTATAGACTTGCTTCTTTCATATGAAAAAGGGGGTCCTTACTGACCACCACTTGCTGGGTGCGTTTGGGAAGATTGTGCATCCTAAAAAAGATCTGTCTGTCCTCTCTGGTGCTAAAGGCTCGTTATGATCATATGCACAAACACATGTGCACCAATATACAGTATGCACGCACAGCTTTTTTAGAAATGTCTTTAAGCAGCGTAGGTGAAATGGGAGTTGTAGCGGCACAGAGCTGTGAGACTGCCTCCCCTCTGCGGGTCAATGCCTGGCTAGTGTTGATAATGAGGCCATGAGGAGGGGGAGACACTAGTGTCAATCACAGTACCCAGCGACACAAAAGGCCGTAATTGGCGTGGGTCCATCTCACCCCTCTGTCCCAGTAGGATACCGGCCCCCACGGCCCTTTCCTGCATCTACCCCAGCCAACTGCAAGCCATTTATCAGGGCCAGAGGTAGGGGAGATCTCCCCCCCCTCCCCGCACACGCACACCCCTCCCTGGCCCCGCTGTACCCCCTCCTATGCCAGCGGGCGCCGCACACAAAAATGCTGTGTGGACCGTGGCAGACGTACCATGTAACAACAAATTTATAACAGGCACACCATGGAAATGGTTGTGTCAATAAAATGACTGATGGTGAAGCAAGGGACAGGGAGGGGGGCTGCTACCAGCCGGGTACAGTTTTGGTCCTGGGGAAAATGGTGTGTTAGTGTAGAAGAGAGCCCTTGCGTGGAGACCATTCTGAGCCCAAATGGATGTAAGATCTGAGTCGTCTTTAACAGCACAGGCACTGGACAGTTTTATTTGCTTTATATTGACTTTTTTCTTGTTTTTAATCATCTGAAGTAATTTTATTTTTGTTTTCAGTGTCTAACTAGTGCCATTATAGGTTTTCATTTCTGACATACCTTAACAAACCTTAAAAAATGTAAGTAAGCAGCTTGAGAACCCTAAAATAATCTAAACCAGTAAATCTTGGTTAATCCGTGGATTCCAGTTTATGTAGCAGAATTACTGTACAGTAAGTTTCAATGAAACATAATCAAGCGATAGAGCAGAATGTCATAGACAGAACGTCTCATTTTAATCATTTCCATTTTGGAGACGCTGACCCATTCTGTCTCAGTGTATATAACCAGACCTCCACAGGGCATTCTACTTCCGGAAGTGGTTTTGTATTCATGCCTAATCTGCCACTATTGCCCCCCCCCCCCCAGGCTGAAGCTGCATTGTCATCTGAAGGAGTTTAGCTGGGAAACAGAGCAGGACCACCAGCAGTCTGTGGCACTGGGACCTGCTGTACTCATATTTCACCACGTGGCTGGTGGCGTGCCGGATGCTTATGACCTTTTTATGGTGCTGATGTATGGCGACACTTAGGGAAATATCATAAATTAATCTTTATACTCATAGACACTCATGTCACTTCATAACATTAGTTTTATGTGCACTTGCACAGCTACACCAAAGAAATCTGTACAAAGTAGAAAAACTGAGCTATAATTCCACTTCTGTTGAGTTATAATTGCACTTATTCTTGCAGTTTTGATGTATTTTCTGCAATGGTTCAAATTAATGCATTATTTCATTATCTCCTCAAAAAATAAAAAAACGGTCATTATTATATTTATTTTTCTTTAATTTGCTTTTCCACAAATGCCGTAACAAGTGCACTTAATCAATACTCCAAACGCACGCCTAAAACTGAACTAGCCATGTATGTTGTCTCTGAATGAGCGCTCTGCCAGGCACCAAGCACAATCCTAATTCCTGGTGTCTAATACAAAGACAGCAATTATATGCTAATCAGTGTAACTTACTCATACCTTTCTCTTCCACTTTCTCCCTCTGTCAGTGGCAAATGTTTAGTCATGCCTCCTTATTAAGTCATTAGCTCTTTCTAGGGTCAGGCCAAAAGGGAGACCACTCTGCTGCTTTTGACCCAATTTAGCTGCACTCTTCATAGAACTTTAAGTGCTTGTCTAGAATATTCCACAACAGACCAGTTTACATAAAAGATCCGCGATTTTAATTGAATTTTAGAAATATGTGTCTACTGCAGTTTTAGTTAATGGATTTTATCATCTGCTCTGTCAAAAAGAGGCTAATTATGAATTTAATTTTAGCCAGTTATGGAAGATATTAGCCTGTTTCATTTTAGATTCATTTCAAGATGAATAATTAATTGTTTAAGTGAAGCTTAACGGAATAATGTGGATTCCACTGCTGGTCTAAAGTGCAACAAGGGGATAAAGTCAATCAATAACATAAATTCCACTATGTGAAATGTATATAAGTATTAAAGTGAATTTGAAACATGGCACATATGTCGACAATTCGAATCATAAGATCAGGTAGGAGATGGAATAGAAATGTAATCCTCAATGGCACCTTATAAATATACTGTACAATCAACAAGATGTTTTTTGATCATTCCAGCAGTGACATTGCTCAGGTGTGCCACCACGTTATATAGGTTAATAAAGAAGTTAGTTTTTATAAAATCAAGATCCTCGAGGGCTGTCATCTTGAAATAGCCCCAGCTCCCGTATTCTACCCACACACAGCCCCACACACCCCCATCTCTTTCCCCATCTCCTTTGTTAATCTAATGTACATTTACTAGTTGCTTGGCCAGGGACATCTGCTCCGTGCAACCAGTCAATATTGTGGAAAAGTTCAAAGCGGCCAGTTCATTAGCTGTGTCAGCTTTACAACCAGAAGGTAACGGTCTGAAAGTGAGCAACAACAATACAGGACAATGGTGGCCTCATCAAGCAGTGATTTATCATGATGGGGAGCCCTGTTTAACCTTTGGCCAACACTAGCCTCCTTCCCCTTGAAAGACTCTATTGTCAGCCACAGAGGCTCCAACTGTGTGAAAGAGAAAAAGATGATGTAGTTAAAGTCAAATTAAAATTTTAAAAATCACAATAAATGGAGAAGGTCTCTAAGGAAGATGGGCAAGAGTCACGGGGAACGCACAGGACTTTCCACCTTTCCAGAAGAGCTAAGCAGCACTGCGTGACTCTCCTCTCTTTAAATGCAGATACATTTTTGAAACCCCCAGCGTTTTTCGTTTCACATTCTGTCAGCCTGGGCTGTCTGCCTCTCATTCACTCATCAGTTTTTTTTGTGTGTTAATTGTCTATTTACTGCTGCTTCCTCTCACTTTAGTGCAGAATGAATTTCTTTAGCCAGTTACTCCGTTTTTACGGAATTTCAATCTGTTCACCTCCAATCCAGCCTCGTTTTCTTGTTTTGGATCAAGGCAATAAAATAAAATAAAATAAAATAAAATAAAAATCTTCATGAGTAACGATGCAGTTTGTTACCTACATCCTGTAATAGATATTGAGCCATGCTCGAAGTCCCCATATTAACATTTCAAATGTGTTAATATAACTAATAAGAATAATATATGCTTAACATATTGTGAAAGTTAATGGCGTCTTCGGCACGGACCATGTGGTGTGGTGTAAAGTTCTGTGCACAGGTTTCTCCCAGAAGGCCCACCCCCGCATCCATTTGCCTAAATAAATCTCAGTGCAAGCAGGGTGGATAATGTATCAGCCGTGGTTTGTAAACTGTTTTGTTAACAATGCATTGTAAAGAAAAAGGAGAAGAGGAAAAAGCAGTGCGGCACTGAATGAGGAACAGTTGGGAGGGTGTGGAGCGAGGCCTGTTTGGGACAGGGCCCGCTATGCCCCCCCCCACCCCCAGCCCCGCCCCATCCTAACAAGGCCCTCGCTTAGTCACACCACCTGCCTCCCCCATTCTTCACACACATAACTGGCCCTGACAAGCTGAGCAGACGGAGTCTCCCGGGCCCAGCGCCCCCGGGAGGGGGGGCTGGGGGGGCGCAGACGCTGCGAGGGGAGCTTCGGCCAAAGGAGGCCACAAATTGAGTGATCAATAAAATTCAGATCACAGGCACCATCGAGGGGTCAGCCAACGTGGCCGCCATCGTCCTGGGGCCTTTGTCCCCCCACCCCACGCCGTGTCATTACCACTCTTTATCTGCTCATTACTGCTCACACTTTGCGGCTGGTGTGGAGAATCGGCCATGGAGAGAACACTGGGGTAATTAGGCAGCTTTGGGAGCAGGGCGTGTGTGGGACAGAGCCGTCGAAGGTGTCGTATATGAGGCCTGATGGAGCTCACTCTCTGATTGGATTGCAAAGACGTCACATATGAAAAATCATTTTGAACCAATAAGAAAACCTTATATAGGAAAAGAGTTGACCGGGCTATTTCATTAACCTTTACAGTTCCACCACAGGTATTATTGTACCTGCAATGGGCCTTGCAGAACTTGAGAGGGTCAATTTGTTAAGCGTGTGAGGAGCACTCTAATGCTTCCTGCCCTATGAATGTCTCACCTTCCTAAAGAGCTCTGACATCAGGGACGCCCCGACCCACAATATCTCATCATTAAAGTACTCCGTGGCTCTAATGGTCTTGATCCTGCTTGGCAGACAAGAATTCCCAGTAGGACACTACAGATCAGGTCGGATGAGGAACTGATAAGCCATTAGTCCCATTCCCTGCTGACCGGCCAGTGTGTGGCCAGCAGGGCCACGCTAACACCACCCAGGGCCCCACCCTGCTCACACAGGTTTTTTTCCACTCTCCTAATTGGCACCAAGGAAAATCTTACAGGGTCACGACCAGAGGGAGTTGATGATGACACCTGACCCAATCCCCACTTAAAATCATCTGCTGTTAATATGTCCCGTCAGCTTGAGTCACTACTCTTTCATGATCATCCCTTTGAGGAAGGGGCCCTGAAGCAGTGCACGGTGCAAATTACAAGGGAAAACACTGATTTGACAGTGACTGACACAGCTTGATTACCTCAACAACGTCACATTGACACATTGCACACTGTAATAGATCAAATATATTGTTAGTTTTGAAAAAAATGTAGAACCCCTTTAACTAACTTTGAATATACTTGTACGTAAAACTGAACTTAACTGAAAGCACAATTCAACATGTAATTCTGTAATTCTGCAAACTCAACAAATGTGAACAACCCTGATTAAACTGTAAAAGAGACCAAATAGCGGAGAATATGTTCTGATGAGTACAGAGAGGTTTCTTTTACAATAGAATTTACTGATATGATTCAGAAGAAGGCCTGCATTGGCTCATGCACCTGACTAGAAGAAATGCAGCAACTACAAAGAAACAGGCAGACAAATTTTGGCTTTTATCTTAGATTCTCCAATACTGTGCTGAAAGACATCCAGACAGTGAATCACACACGAGGTATATGTTACAGAAGGATGATTCTGTCTTCTATCAAAAAGAAAAGAAAATAGTTTTCAGGCTTCAGGCTAGTCTTGGTTAACATAATTACATTATATCACACAGGCTGGGACAGAAACATCATAGTTTACTCCAGCTGTACAAATAACAAAATGCATTGCTATTAAGATTATGCGGTCTCAGGGAAAGCCTTCCCATAATTCTTTTCTCTTTATGCTGAATCTAAAACATTTCAATTTTCTTTTAAGTAGCTTTCGGCACATCTGATGCCTGGATTCCAAAAGCAGAGAATTAATAAAATAAGAAAGAGGCTTCCAAGGTGTTTATAAATTTCAATTATCTCTTGCTTTCGGGCCACAGATTGAGTGTGGTCTGATTGGACAGCCCCTTAAGTAGCACTTGAAACTTTTACTGCATTTTTTGCAACAGTGTCCAGCCTTCTAAGTCTTGGAGGCATTTTCTTTGTAGTAGAATCTACTTAGCTTGGTAAGTATACAAAGGTGCTGAGGGTTAGGTCCTGGGACAAAGACATATCCCCCCACTTTTACAAAAGTAGTAGGGCCCAAAGAGGGAACAAAATTGGAAAACTGAGCTGCCCGACTCCTGAGCAAACAGACCAAGCTAATGGATCAGCCATCTTCTCCACCCCTCCAATTACCCAGATCCAGTAGAAAGAATATGGTTGCATTGGTTCACACCAATTCTAATTCTTTTAATCCCTTACACACATATAAACCTCACATTCACTAACATTACTTCATTACACAGCCACCCAGGCAGTGCAAGTGGAGGAATGAAGCCTGCCAGCTGTGAAAACCTGCATCCTTCAGGTCTTAATAAGCTAATGAGGAATATGCAAATGCTGGGGGCTTATGGGATTACTACTTGTCTGACAGCAGTCCACCCCACCGTGATAGCGCACTAATACAGGTGTTAGTAAACCGGCATTAAGCATTGACTCATTTAGGCCTATTCATACTGTGATTGTCCTCTCAACACTGCCATTTGTAACTGCTTTTGCACACCAGTAGGGAGGCTGGTTTGTGCTGTGGTGGGTCTGCCACGACCCCATTCCAGTTCCCCTGGACCAGTCCTGCCTGGATCCATTTTAATGAAGCTCCTAGGGGTTTTTACTGGGCAGATGCCAGGTGCCATGCTGACCAAGCCCTCTCTGCCTTCTGTGCCCTGCTCTCATTTCCAGTGACATATAACGAACTTATTCTTTTTAAATATGCCTAATTGATGTCTTTTTGTCTTTTGTAAAAAATTTAATTGACCGTGTAAATTATTATCACATTAATACCATATATTATGCCATAAAACTATAATATTGTCCATATGTCATAGATGTCAGCTTACTGGATTGCAAAATATATGTACTGTAGAGTGTAAGTAATGTAAAACGGCAAAAGTAATGGTTAGTTTGGTTATTTAAAATGTATTAATATTTGCAACTAGGTTAAAAAGAAACCTTTAGATTGTTCCCGGAAAGCAAGAAAAGGATGATGTAAAACAGCAAACAGATTTGCAGGAATAACCAACTACAAATATTGATTAAGATGCTTTTATGTGCAGAGTGTCCCATTCGATACAGAAGAGAAACAGACTTTCTTTCACTCTTTCCTGGGAAAATTATTGCTCTTGTTTGCATGTCCTGTCATTTTTCAAATTGCAGTTTTCTGATTACACTGCTCACTACCTCCGCTATCACACGGAAATGAAATTTTAAAAACACAAAAAGATCACACTGCAAATGGTATTAGTCCCGCTGCACAGTCAGAATTGTAGAGCAAGGCATTACGAAAAATCTTGCTTTTAAAATCCCATCATGTTAATAGGTGCTGTGCACACTAGTGAGAGCTGGCCTCAGATTTCACACACCACACTATGTAATTATACACAGGCAGTGGAGAAGATGACAACCTTACGTCACGACAGTGTGGAGGGTGTTGACTATCTACAAGAAACTGCTAAGAAATCCCTAAGGAAGTCATTTAAATATTTTAGAATATAATTGAGTGGTCAACCACAAGTGCAATTTACAGCAAAGCACAACTGGGTTGAAGTTCAAATCCCACTTTGATGTGCTTTTATTCATTTTGGATGACTTCATAGAAGAGCTGGTAAAACATTTCTTTCTTATTTTAGCATCACATTATCTGTCCTGTGTCCCCAAAACATGGTCTTCTATTACATGTAACTCAAGAACTATGAGCGTATTGCTCTACATGATAAATAGTTGTCATCGAGAGTGTCAAGTTATGAGATACAAACATTTTACCAATGTAACTAATTAATTTCCACATAGAAGAAGTCTAAAGCAATTAATAAGAACATAAATGTATTTCATTTATGAAAACAATGCCAGTTAATCCACTTTAGTGTCCCATATTCTGATCACTGGGATTATCTCTGGCTTCTCTGGTTGATTGTTCAGGGTAAAGTATCACAGGAGCATGATAATAAAGGCAACTGAATAAGCATTATGGAAAACACAGGGATGAATAATGTATAATAATTAGAACAATTGATGGGTTTTTCACCTTTCTAATGTACTTAGGACCGATTGAAAAATAACTGAGAAAAATATCAAAGATGTCAGATTTGTATATACCTTCCTATTTTCCAAACCAAATAGATAATTTGGGTTGAGTCAGGAATTTACTTCAATTACAGACCAGACTGACATACTGTAAGGTAATTTTATCCACAAGAAAGTCTTGTTGATCAGTGGGACCAAACACAGCACAATAAATCAACACCTGGTTATACATACTCCAGGACTTCTAAATACAATCACCATGATAATATGCTTATCTATTCTGTTTTTATTATCTAGCAATAAATAAGTGTAATACTATAATACCTCTGGTCAACAAATATTTTTTCACAGAACAATAAATGATGTCTTTTATGTGTTTTTAATGCTGATTTTAGAATTGCAGTTTTTAAGACTTTACAGAATGGTGCAAAGTGTTGTAAGTTTTTTTTGCCAGAGTTCACAGGGTGTAGTATGCTCAGACTTTTTGAGACAGGATCCTGCTGTCTCTCTGATATGGAAACATGATGTCAAGGTAAGTGGAATCCCAGTATGCTTGCGGTTGGGGGATGTTCCTGAGGCCCAGAATAGCAGAAAATTGTACACTGTAGATGAATCACTTCCACCACGCACATATACTGTAATTGTATGTGTAGTGTAAAGTCACTCAAAATCCTTGTGTGATAGGGAAACTCCAATTATATATTTGAATTCAGCAAAAATAATACTGTAATACTGACCTATTTTTATCTGTGTGACAAAAACAAAGCAAGCGTTTGTTGACCAGTGTACATATATTGAATATTTAACCTTGCGTGGCACGTGGTGCAGAATTTAAACAGAGATTATATCAAGGCAGAAGTGAATGACGAAAAATCTACTGTGTGAGCAAACATGGAGCCCTGAATGGTGATTCAGGTTTGCCATTTGCAAAGAAATGGATGGTCTCACCATGTTGACTGCATGTAGGGAATGCCCGGGGTGGGCAGATGTGCCACACATTTTGTTATTAATAGTTATACCTGCTGAGAAGTTCTTTTAGTAAGGCATATGCCCATCAAGAGTCTGAGTAATCTGTTTGTTGTTTAAGGAGTCTATTGTTCTAACTTGGTGCCAGACTACAAAGCAGGTCTCATCGCTGCTTAACAGTAGGCTTTGCCAAAAAGCTCATTTGACCTGGATTAATAGTTGGGAAGGTCTTTCTCCAACTGAGCTGGTTTTTGATCTGATCTGTCTTAAACAAAAACAGTTAGGAAGGAAGTGTCCTTCAAAATCTTTCAATGAGCTGCATTGTTTTACAAACTCCCTTTTTCTTCGGTTTAATTTAGTAAAAGGATAGGTCCTCTTTTATTCCCTTTAATGAGAAAACTAAATTCCCCAGTCACCAGTAGATGGTCATTTTAACTTACACCACAGCATTATATGTTAACACATTGAATCATACAATTTGGCCAATTACGCCTTAGTGTCCTGCCCCAATTATACAATATGACGATAATATTTGAAAAATTACTCAAAAGGGACAACTGCCAATGTTAACTAAATGCAAATGGAATGGGTAACAATCAAGGCTACAAAAAGTCACGTGATATATTCTTTTCTTCTCTTTTTGATGCCAGTCCCCAGATGACTGGGGAAAGATAGGTATTAATGACATATCATTGGACAATCAAACTGTATTTGACAGTTGCTTTTGATGGCAAGAGACCAGGCCTAATTGAGCAAATACAAACAATAGGATCAGCTGTGTGGAATCTCACCCATGGGGCTTAAGGTTCCCCAGTCTGTCTCCTCTCACCTACAATGTCAATGAATATGACAGTAATTCTGCCATTAGGAAACAATGACCAGCAGATTGTCCTGTCAGACTCAATTAATTGCCATCATTAGCATCAGATTTTTAAGGTAACAGTGCTAAGCATGGCCCGCTTCAGTTGGTAAAACAACATGGAG
Organism: Hippopotamyrus pictus; assembly: GCA_026781145.1. Taxonomy (NCBI): domain Eukaryota; kingdom Metazoa; phylum Chordata; class Actinopteri; order Osteoglossiformes; family Mormyridae; genus Hippopotamyrus; species Hippopotamyrus pictus. The sequence continues at coordinate 1,546 of JAODLC010015196.1, read as the reverse complement.
TGGAAACGCTGTATTTGTGTAACAGTAGCATTCAAAAGCTGAAGGGAACAGGGAATAATCTTAATTATTAATGATATTCTTCTTATAACTATTTAAATGTAGTACTTAAAAATGTTAACGTGTTCTGTATAATTAAACTGCATTATGTATACATGGATAATGTTGTTTCAGTTGACCTACTGTTGTTTTTGTTTTGTTTTTTTTAAATAAATGGTGATATCAGAGTAACAATTAAATTCAAAAAGAAAATTCAAAAGAAATTCAAATCACACAAGGTTCTGAATTAACCACCCTATGACAGTATATTAAAAATCACCCAAATTGCTATTTATTAGAAAACCAATATTGTCTGACATTTTGAGACAAGTGTATTAGAGAAGAATGAAACATAAAGCAACCGGAAATCCAATCTGGTTTTAAACAGAAGCCATCCATATCCCGACGGCTGATCAATGAATGACAATGAATCAACATGTGCAACTGACAGAAACTCAACGTCAGCCCCTTCCCCGCTGCTGGCTGCAATTAATACCTACTGGTAAGAACAATGAGGCGACATTTCCTTTTCATAAAGGGGCAATTAGAGTCTTCTCTGTCAGCAGCTTCAAAGATCAAGGCTCGGGACGTAGGAAGCTGTCAGTCAGCCTATGTTGAACGAAACTGAAGATCTAAATTAATAACCTAAAGACGGTTTTTTTCTATCTGCATTTTATCGTGTCAGAATTTATAGGCAAGTAGTCATCGAATCATCTGCTGTTCCTTTACATGATTTTAGGCATTCCTAACAAATAACATCACTTAAGATGCATGACTGGTTTAGATGGAGATCAAATTTATCTGTATTAGACAGATTTCAGATTTACTTTTCAACACCCCTTATTAGTTCAAAAGGACTAAGGGATATAAACTTAATTTATATTCTTTGTATTTTTTACGGAATCACAAAACAAGAATTAATGAAAAGTACAAAAACTTGCCTGCCTTTGAAAATATAATTGTGCGCGAATTCTATTTGATGCTATTAAAAGAGTCGATTAATCATAGAAACAAAATAACAGTTCTATCGGCTACGTTTCAATACTGAGCTGTTTGACTGCAGGGACAACGACGACCTCTGCTGTTAGACACGAGCTACAAACGTGATTAAGCCTGGAATATCATCAAATATGACACATTAAAAATATTTGCCTACACACACCAGAAGCTTGTATCACAAAACTGGTTTAACAAACTCAGGGTTAGTACATGTTTCAGCTTAAGAAAATCAAATAAATTCAATCCGAGATAATATCACAACGCTGACTATTAGCAATCCACGTCGAGTCAGGTATTCTTACTGAAACCATGATTAGCCTACTTCCCAAGCAAGTGCATACAAAGGCGTAAAATCAGCCAATAGCTTAAGGATGGATCGCAACAGGGCTGCGTACTTCACTGTAGCGGAATTATTATAGTAAAAAGCAAAGAGTTATGAAGTACAATAACGGCGAAGAGCGATATCGTGGTTCATGGACGGAAGAGGCGTCGCACAGAGGGCGGGGGATGG
>JAODLC010014366.1:0-20810 GCA_026781145.1 Hippopotamyrus pictus | reverse complement strand
CCACACCTGCTCCTGGTATTTACCTGAGAACAGGTGTGGCTCATCAGAAGCCGGGTAGGATAGAAAACCTACTGGATCTCCAGGACCGGAGTTGGAGACACCTGCTCCACGCTGTTCTGGGTCTCTGCCGGTTTCCCCACGGTTTATGCACACCTGGGTACCTGCGTGGCACATGTGTCACACTTGTCAGCTGTCACCTGGTGCTTTTAAGTGGGTGATAGACTGGTTTACTGGTACTTTGTGTTATATGTGATAAACTCAGTGGCACGCACACTAACCTTAGACCTGTGCCCTATGCTGGCTGAGATCCAGACCCCCCCGTAACACTGACCAGGACAAGTGGTTAGAAGATGGATGGATATACTGTACATTACAGTACTTACATTATAAGCAGTTTAAAGCGATTTAGCATAGTTGAGGTCTTCTACAGGACAGCCAGAGTCCCCCTCCTGTGCCCCGCTGCCTCCTCCCGCCCTCCTGCCCTCACCAGACTCTCCTTGACTGCGCCCCCAGCTGGCTGTGTTCCTCGGCAGGGCTGCTAATATCTACCCCCTGTCCCTCCTGCTCAACCTGGGCCGGAAGAACAAGATCGGCTCCAACTTCCAGCACGTCATGATGTTTGCAGGTACTGCCATCTGCAGGGTTCTGGCGGTCTGCGAGGCCGGAGATAGGGGTCTTTGGAGCGCTCTCACCGGCTTCCCCGCTAGTGCTGACAGGGCGTCCCCCCTCCCCCCCCCCAGGGCTGCGCGGGGCCATGGCTTTCGCCCTCTCCATCCGGGACACGGCCACCTACGCTCGGCAGATGATGTTCTCCACCACACTGCTCATCGTCTTCTTCACCGTATGGGTGTGCGGCGGGGGCACCACCCAGATGCTGTCCTTCATGCGCATCCGGTGAGTGTGGGGCACTGAGACCCTGGGGATGCCTGGTGGGTGGCCCCGCCCCCAGCACCCGTGTAGGGGTGATGGCGGAGGGCGATATCTCTAGCTTTTACGTGATCGTACTCTGGGAGTCATTTTATTTCTCCTTTTTCCCCCCTGACAGTGTCGGAATGGATTCGGATCAGGACCACTCTGTAAGGATCGCAGGATTCTGCTTCTCAGTATGAGGTCCTTGCGCCTTGCCCCGCACCGTCTTAAACAGTGTGTCTGTGTTTTGGGACAGCTGAACGCCCCCGATGGATCCGAGCGCCGGGCCAAACACGACAGCGCCTGGCCGTTCAGACTCTGGTACAACTTTGACCACAAGTATCCTTTAGCAGTAACCAAAGGACATTTTTGAGTTTGCTGATTGATGACTTTCGCCTCAGGTCTGTAAGCGTGAAGGATTTCCTTAAGCACACCCACAGAGCAAGCCTGCTGGGACACATTGTGGTCTGGATCTTCTAGCTTAGTAGAGTTTGACCAAAGAAATGTTTATGCTCCACTAGCAGTGCTCTGTGTTCAATTGTAGTACCAGCTACATGCAGCAGATGGCGCCTTCTCTTCTAATCCTTTAGCATACGCTTCCATCTAGCTAAACTGAAGGCACAGTTGGTACCATCCACTGTGTGACTGTTACTGCTAAACGGTGCCTCACCTCCTGTTGTTGAGCCTTTGACTTCAGCCCCCCCTCCCACTCAGCTATCTGAAGCCAATCCTGACACATAGCGGCCCCCCCCTCACAGCCACTCTGCCTGCTTGCTGGGGCCCACTGGCACGGTGTCTCACCAGCCCTCAGGCCTATGAGGTGAGTCGATGCTAAGCTAACATGTCGGCGCTGCAGTCCGCACACGTCTGCCGGAGCTGCGTGTCGGCGCTGCAGTCCGTACGCGTCTGCCGGAGCTGTGTGTCAGAGCTGCAGTCCGCACGCGTCTGCCGGAGCTGCGTGTCAGAGCTGCAGTCCGTACGCGTCTGCCGGAGCTGCGTGTCAGAGCTGCAGTCCGTACGCGTCTGCCGGAGCCGCGTGTCGGCGCTGCAGTCCGTACGCGTCTGCCCTCACCCTCCACCCTGTCCCCTTCCCTGCGCAGAACGAGGGCCAGCTGCATGATGACGACTCGGACCTGATCCTGAACGACGGCGACATCAGCCTGACGTACGGCGACGTGGCAGTGAGCACGGACGCCTCGGGTGTGCGGGGCTGTTCCGCCATGACCTCGGACGAGGCCCTGGACCGCGAGCTGGCCTCCGGAGAGAACGAGCTGGTGATCCGCGGCACCCGGCTGGTGTTGCCCATGGACGACACGGAGCCTCCCCTGGTCCTGGCGCCCCCCCCCTCCGGTTCAGACCTGCGGCGCCACCGGGAGTGAAAGACTTATCCCCTTCCCTCCTTCCCTCCCTCTCGCGCTTTGTATTCAGTCTCTCTCAACCTCCTCTTTTTAAGACAAACGTCGGCTGTTCTGTTTGTCTGCCTCACCTCTTTCCTGCAAACATCTCGCACATATTTATTTATTTATGATTTATTTTCCCATGAGAAATCTTTTCTCTAAACTAGACCGTAGTCCAGTCAACGTGGCAATCTTCACTGATCTCTGGCGGAGCTTTCTAGAAATGTGCATGCGCGACCCCAACAAAAAGCGTATTGGCTGCTTTCGTTAGCCTACGAGGTGTTCTGCTTTGTGTTTCCCTGTTTGCCTGCGGGGGGGGGGGGCGCCGTGAGAGCTCTCAGCCTATCTCGCACCCTCCCGCGGTCTGAGGGGCGAGCGTGTGAGTGTGTGATGGATTCGGGTGTGTCCTGGGGGGGGGGGGTCTTCCCTTCTCACGGCACCAGCAGCCTCGGTGAGACGCGGACGTAAGGTTGCGTCTCGCTGTCGCAGTCACCCGCCGCATTTGGGATCCCCCCACCAACCGTCAGCTGTGGCTGTGACATCAGCTCACCTTCTCCTGTAACCAGACACTCCATGTGTGCGTGGGTTCCCAGCAGTGTCAGCTGGACACCTGTTTAAATCCCTTGTTTGTACCTTTTCTACTTGGGTCCAGAGTAATTCTCAGAGGAGGGCAGCAGGTTCCGGCCGACCCGCCTTTTTCCCAGAAGCCCCCTGTGATCGCTGTAAGCTGTGAATATAAAGACAGTGTGAGATGCATGTTAAGCTTGTAATAAAACAAGCCTTTTAGCAACCAGTACGCAAAGGAATCAGGCGTCAGGATCGGGAGCTGGACGCAGACCCGGATGTGGCGTCCCGAGGGCAGAGTCCCGCAGCGGTCAGCACTGGCGAGGCTGGGGAGAGCGGCATAGGAACGGGGTTCGAGAGACTGGAATGATATCGCTTAGGTTTCGATAATGATCCTTTTAACAAGCAGCCGCTGAACAAAAGTGGGAGAGCGGAGTGGAAGGATTTAAAAAAATGTTTCTGCTGCCGTCGCCTTCGTTTCGTTTCTGAGTGTTGCCTTTGGGCGGCGGCCTGTGGGTCGGACCGCCTGGCAGCTTCGGCACAGGCAGGGAGCCTCTTAATGGGCGGGGAGGGGTGTGAGAAACGGAGCGGCACTGCAAACGGGGGGGGGGAGGGCTCGGACGGAACGAGGGGAAATGTAAACAGGAGGGGGGGGGGGGCCCGGAAGCGAGTTTCCCAAAGTTTACATTTTTATACTCCCAAAATTGTGGAATTCAGTCGGAGCAGAGCTGAGGGCGTTGCACATGACTGCCGTGTGTGTGTGTGTGTGTGTGTGTGTGTGTGTGCGCGCGTGCACAGCTGCGGAGAGTTTTTAGGAGATTTTTGTTGAATTCTTGTAGTCGTATGATGGCTGCAGATGTAGCTTGTTCGGGAGGGGAGGGCAATGCACGTATATATATCACCCAGTGTCTTTGAAATATCTGCTTTGAAATACTGACTGTGTTCTGGTACTAAATCTTAACTGGCTGGGCTCCATGTGCAGCCCGTTTGGCTGCGGCGCTGGAGCCTCAGCCGCCTGCAAACAGGAAGGTGACCCGCTGGCCTCCTCGGCCCCGCCGCGTCTCGCCGGTCCTCCCTCCTTAAGTCACCTCATTGTTTGTTGAGGAGCCGCTGGGAGCGCTGTGTGGAACGGGAAGTCCAGTGGAACTCGGTGTCTGTGGCAGGAAGCCTGTTTATCAGCTGGCCCCACCCCCCACAGTCCATCCATCTGTCTGTCTGTCCGTCGGGAGCGATTTGGAACCGATATCCCACCGTCTCCTGCCGGGGAGGAGCATTTCGCTCCTCTTTTTTTATTTTTGAAATGCATGAGTCCAGATGTCACCCTTCTGGTATCTTCCCTGCACTGGGGATGCTGATGTGGTGGGAGCATTAAAATAGAATGTTTGCACTTTTTCGTACTTTATTTGGTCATTGAGTTGGATGTCGGCTGTATCTGTCTGAAGCGGCTCCGAGGACCGAGCGGCTCACAGACCTGCTGCTGCCGATGCTCTGAGTGGCAGTGTGACGTCGTGGCCCCTGCAACACCCCTTCATCAATCTTTCCCCCCGCTGTCGTGCGAGCCCTGGCACGAGCTGCCTGTTTGAACGTGGCCGTTCGTCTCCGTCCTCTTGGTAGCCACGCGTCTGGCGTCCATGACGCCAGGCGGTGCAGCTCTGAGGTCACGACCATTTCAGTAAATTGCGTAATTAGTGCCGTCTCCTTTTCAAAGGACTATGAAGGTCAGCGTTGTCACTTTTGAGAAGACCTTGCTTTGATTGGCTTGCACATCGAAAAGCGGACTCTATCACTAAGTATTAATAAAGAGTGTTGAGTATGTGTTTGGAAAGTCTACTGAAGATGTGTGTCGATGTCGCCTGGTGTGATTGTCGGACTCCCAGGTCCGTCGTGTCCGTTCCTTACTGTTGCTGTTTACACCATTGTGTATAACCTCTTTGCCTGTCTGTGTGTGTGGAATGATCAATAAAGAGACCCCATGTTTACTTAGACTACCCCTTTTGCAATTATTCCACCTTCAGTTCCTTCGAGTTGTTTTTTCACCCTAATGGCATGAGAGAGACGTCACGGACTTGGGTCAGACGGCAGCGCCGGCCGTTAGAGAGACATCCCGGACTTGGGTCAGACGGCAGCGCCGCCCGTTAGAGAGACGTCACGGACTTGGGTCAGACGGCAGCGCCGCCCGTTAGAGAGACGTCCCGGACTTGGGTCAGACGGCAGCGCCGCCCGTTAGAGAGACGTCCCGGACTTGGGTCAGACGGCAGCGCCGCCCGTGAGAGAGACGTCCCGGACTTGGGTCCGACGGCAGCGTCGCCCGTTAGAGAGACGTCCCGGACTTGGGTCAGACGGCAGCACCGCCCGTGAGAGAGACCGCTTCCGCTGCCTGAAAATGGCTGGAAGGCCCTCAGGCTCATCCGCTATGGCGTCGGTTGCGGCCAGACGGACGCTGATCTTATTCCAGCTCGCTCTCTCTGGCAGGCAGCCCATCACTCAAGCTGACGGGCTGCTCCGCATGAACCGTTTCGCCAGGATCATTTGTCAGGCTGTTCCAAAGTTTGAGGGAAGAATTCTCACGTCTAAATCAGGGCGCCTTTCCTCAGCACCAGCAGGATTGACATGTCTCCTTTGTTTATTTCCGTCGAGGGATCTACACGGCCAAGGTGCTGCTTTTCACATATGCTCCTGATTAGCCGGAACCCCTCCAGCGGGACTGATCAGGTGACCTACTCCTGCTCCTAATAAGGACATAACTGGCCATAAGAATGCCTGTTTGCTGGGATCATGGACACATGTTATATTCACTTTTATGGGAAGCTCCAAAGTTTACTCTCACTTACAATGCTGTGATGCTGACGGTGGGGTGAGACCTCTCAGAGAGCTTCCCAAATTAAAAACATCTGATAACATCAGGATAATAACTTGCCTTTCTGTGTATTTTAATAGTTCAGATGTGTGTGATGTTAAATATAGTATTGTTAATGGTATTAAAAAAAGATTGCTTGACCAATAACAAAAAGCCAATGCCCTTTTCATCAATCAGAACAAGGCCCGCCTTAATCCGTGTGTACCACAGGTGAGCATCACTGCCTTTGCCCCACAATAAATAATACATAACATTTTTCATATAATGAAACTTAAATAAATTATTACTACTACTACTACAATTAATACTAATACTAAATCCTACGAAACAGGTGCTTTGAAATAGTAACTATTTACCACTATTATTTCTTTGATTCTTTGAACTTTAACTTCATTAACATTGATACCCCAGTGGGAGAACATTATGAACACAAACTGTTAATAGAATTTAATTTCTATGCTGAATATACAGACTATGAAATCTTTTTTTTTATAGTATTCCAGCATCATTGTGAGTGCGCAGTACCGGCCTTAGCTGTTGTGGCGCCCTATAGACTAGCATCAGTGCCGATGCCCCCGTCCAAGGGTGAAATCGGGTGGAAAGTCGGCACCCCCTCAGAAGTGGGCGCCCTGGGCGGACGCCTATGTCGCCCACAATGTTTCTCAGCTAGTTTAGCCTCAGGACCCACAGTATCACTTGGTGCGTTAGTCATCACCCTAATTCACCATGAAAGTTGTCACCTTAGGTTGCCTTACGCTACATATACTGTATACTGTATATAGTGTATACGCTCTCTGCGACTCACTGTTATAACCTGGTGAGGCAGTATCTGGTTAACGGTCTGCGTCGAAATATTTCTATTAATTATAATACATACCGACAAAACTACTAATAATTTGGAATAATGTCCGCAGTCAAATTTTCTGTTTTTGATTACTTATGATAATGGCCCACATGCAATTTGTGCTCGTTTAAGAGACCCGGTTCCTCTCCTTATAGGGTACGGTGAATATCTCCGGGGAAACTTTTGTCAGTCTAAATCACTAGCATGCATGGGGCTGTACATTGTTGCAGATAACATACATCGAAATCTTCTGCAAATAAGTTGCATTTTAGCGGTTTCAGAAAAGAATAATGTAAAAAGTAAGGGAAATCTTATTTCCTTCTTTAACGAAGGCCATATTTAGTTAATTCCCGGTTGAGATCATTGTTGATATGACTACTGTGGCTTTTTGATCATATCCTGTCATGCTTTTTTTCTCTCTCGCTCTGGTTTTAAACGCCCAGCGCTGACGTTGTGCCAGTTTTCCAAAGAACGAAGCGCAGCCGCTGACCGGGCAGGCAAGTCCGTCTCTGCCATCCGCTGGAAGTCGGGAAATCAGGTGAGTTAGACGCTTAAATGGCAGTGGCGCCTCCGGGGTTCAGTAAGGGCAGCAGAAGTCAGCCGATGTTATATCCTCCGGGATTGCAATGAAAACCGCCGACGTCGTGTTGAGTTACGTTAAAGTTTATTAATAATGCATAATGTAGAACGGGCAATTCATAATGAAATAGATCGATCTTAGATAGCAGACGTGGAAAATGGTCAACTTTCCAAATGATGTTTCACTTTTACGCTTCTGTGAAAATCTACGTGTTTTATGCATTAAGTGTGTGTGTGTTTCAGCCTGCGCTCCGCTCACCTGTGCGCGCCTTATAGCGGAGTCCTGATCCTCTAACCCTGAATATGTACCGGCGCACAGAAGCGCTCCTTGTCCGCACTGCATATCTCTGTAAATACAAGCTCTTTTAAACGACAAACTTACGAAGATAAGATCAGGAAAAACATTATGAAATTGTTCTAAAGCCTGTTTTTTTCCTAAAACGATTCTTCATTTCATACAGAACTAGTTAACTAAATAGTTTTTAAAAATCTAAAAAAGTCGTTATTCGTATACTTATCTGTAGAATACATGGTCTGTACATGTTTTTTTTATTATTTATTTTAACTACAGTTTGAAGAAATCGGGTATTTTTTATGCTTTTACTGGAAAACGTTTTTTTGTATAACTGCGTGTTTTGTGTCAGTTCACTGTTTATTAATCTGGATTAAATTTCTAACCGCTGTTCCTGATTATAACTGTGTCGTATATAATGGACTCCTGCATTTCCAGTGGGCTGAAAAGTATAGATTCTCACGCCAGGCGTTAAAGTGTTGGATGCAGTAATACTACAATAATATTGAAGGGTAATTACTTAAGGACTCAGCCTAACTATGAAAAATTTACATTTTGGTAATGCTACTTTAAGATGTTTACTTCACAAAATGGGAGCTCTGTTATAAAATCACAAGAATGTTTTGTTTAATCCAACTGGAAGTAACTATGATATTTATTGGATAGACCGTGAAAGGACTTCAAGGCTAGTTTACAAAGTTGAAAGAACATATTAGATAAATATGGTATGGCTTATGGCCATGTAGGAAAAAGGAACTTGTTACTCAGATAGTGACATATGCAGACACAGCCCCTCACACACACACACGCGCGCACGCACACACACACACACACACACACACACACACACACACACACAGACGCCCATGCACATGTTTGTATTCATATCTTTGTGGGGACTGACCATTCATTTATATGGGTAAAACTCTAATTCCAGCTCTGATAACCTTAACCCCTACCCAGCCCTAACCTTAACCATAAGTAACCAAACAAAATACAAGACTTTGGACTTTGTAGCATTTTTAGTTTTTTTGTTTGCATTCACAGAGTTGAGTTTCCCCTTGTGGGGACCAAAAAAATGGTCTGAACAATGTCAAAATAACAGGTTTTTATCACACTGTGGGGACATTTGGTCCCCACAATGTAGTATATACATGACACACACACACACGCGCACACACACACTGAGTTGAGTGTTATACATCAGGCAGCCCGCACCCTTCAGAAACCCACGGGATCGTTTTTACGACTGTTTTTCGGCGTGCCAAATCTATGCTGTTATTCTTCCTTAGCAACGGCATAACAGAACCTGCGAGCATCGCCACTGGCGTTTCCGAGCGCCAGTGTAACCGTGGTGACCGAGGTGATGTCTTCCTTGTGAGGGCAAAAAAAAGAAAAAGAAAAAAAAAAGCGAAACAAGTGTTCGGCACCCCTGCGGGACTCTGAGGCGCCCGGCTCTGCATGCGGCTGCTTTCCATTCCTCCTCAAGCGGGCTGTGCATCACAGAGATGGCCCATCGTGGCCCTTTGGGGCCTCTAGCTTGGGAGTGGAGATCGACGGCGATGGCCCTCATCGTCGGTCCGCCTGCCCTGTCCTGCCTGAGGCTGCTCGCTCCCGGCTGCGATTCGCGCACTTTGCTCCGCGTCGACGGCCACGCCACCGTACCGCTACGCTCCGCTCCGCCTGGAAAGCCGGCGGCTCACGCTCGGCCGTGATCGCTCGGCGCTTAACGGTGCCAAATAGGACGCCTTCCTCGGTCCTTATCGGCCATTTAACCCGAGCGTTCGTATTTAAAGTACGCTCCCAGAAAAGTGAAGCCGTGTTCGCGGCAGTTTGGGGCGGGGCTGCTTCCTCGCACCTGTGCAGGTGTGACGCAGTGAGTCAGCGCAGCGATCGCGCCAGCGTGGGAGAGTGGGCGTGTCCCCGCTTCAGCCCTCGCTCACGTATACATCCTGACATCTCGCCATCTTGTTAAGGAAGGGAGGAAGTTGGGTAGATAGAAGGAATGGATGGATGGATGGATGGATGGATAGATGGAGAGAAGGACCAGTGCTTGATAGGGGTGGGTCTCTGTGGGGGTGGGGGACACCAGGCAGATGCAGGGAGGGTCAGGCTGCTCGCTGTGGCTTTATCATGGCTTTGGGACACAGCCATGAGGACACCATGCTCTGGCGAGTGGCCGTTTCTCACCCGACCTCCGAGACGTCCCGCCAGTGAGAGAGCGACCCACACGCCCAGTCTAGCTGAGCCGCGTTCCGGTCCCCCGTGTCGGCCGACCCCTCGCCTGCATGGGTGTCTGCTCACTGCCGGTTAGGAAAGGAGGGCAAGGGTATTTAATTTTTTGGAAGCGTTTGGCGGTAGGAAAGTGAGGTTATCGCTTAAAATATCTCAGAAATCTCAGCGGAGGAGGTGTGTCAGTGTCTGAGGATGGCGAGGGGCCTAGTCCTGTTGCTCAGTGAGTTCACACATTCCTAAGCTAGGAGCTCATGCGCCTCCATGTTCTCCTGAAGACCACTGCCCCAGAGCAGCTGCAGAACCAGCGGGTTCCCTTCTCCTTTGATGGAACCTTGCCAGTGTGGAGATGAACCCCTACAATTTTTGGGGCCAGGCCTCCATATCTGGAATTCTGTGCGTGCACAGGCGGTAGTCATCGTGATATCATGTCCACCTTGCTCTGTCATCCATTAATTAGGTCTTAAATTTTATTCTAAAATTTCAGAGAATCTGTTCTTTTTCTGTCAATAAAAACCTAAAGGGGTGGGTTTTATTGACAAAGAAACTGAGAGGAACAGAAAAGTTTATAGGATACTGAAAAAGCAATGCAGGCGGAAGGGGGTTTTGGTGAGACGCGCACTGCACAGGGTTAAGACGACTGACACCGATGTGACTGTTATATACTGTTATCACTGTGCCTGTTTGACTTGGCAGCACTGACTTTTCCAGCCTGACTGATGCTGAGAAACTGAGACACAGTCATAGGAAAACTGGACATGCTGCTCAGTGCCTCGTGATTTAAGATCAGCTGCAGTTTCAGTAAAACCATATTCTGAGGTCATTACCCTTTAATGCCATCCATAGAGACCCAATTTAGATGGAGGCTTGTTAATTTCCAGCAGAAATGTGAGTGTGTCATGAAAACAGCAGTTAAGTGGGCATTTTAAAGAGTCTGGGCATTTTTGGGGGGTTATGAATAGCTGGCGTTGTTTGGAGACACAGCTGGAGTTCTGGCTTAGCTAGAGAGGGCATCTCTGTCTGTTGTACCTCTCAGAGACAGTCTGTAAGACAGTCTATTTGTGGTACCTCTCAGAGACAGTCTGTAAGCCAGTCTATCTGTGGTACCTCTCAGAGACAGTCTGTAAGCCAGTCTATCTGTGGTACCTCTCAGAGACAGTCTGTAAGCCAGTCTATCTGTGGTACCTCTGAAACACGGTCTGTAAACCAGTCAGTCGGTGTTACCTCTCTGAGACAGTCTGTCGCCAGTCTCTGGTACCTCTCAGAGACAGTCTGTAAGCCAGTCAGTCTGTAGTAACGATACACATAGACTGAGTGAGGGAGGGGTGCAGACTGGTATCCTCTCCATTCAGTCCCTGCCTTCTGCTTCCTGGAATAATGTCCCCACTCAAAGGGACTCTGTTTAATGAGTAGTTATAGAAAATAAATGGATGGATGGAATTCAGCACATCTTGCACATTAACTGATTGTGCACCCAGTACTACTGACACCAAACACAGAACACACACAGAACATTTATGAGCTGATTATATTTAGAGTCAACAAAACCGCAGCCCAGACAGGTCTGAAGGAATTTAAGCCCTCAAACACACATCGAACGGCGAAGGGCCTGTACAGGGTAGGGTGACCAGATAATCCATGTCAGGGAGGACACTCTGAGCTAGGACAGGAATTGTAAATTACCATTTCAATTAAAAGGACCTGGATTTTCACTTTATCATTGTGTGCTAATCGGTCAGTCTCCTATAATCATGCATGTGTCACTAATGCTAATGTGAAACAGCTGGATGAGTCTTTCAGTCAAGGAAACAAACCAGTCAAAGCACAAGAAGAACTGAAGTATTTAGCCAAACACAGGGGTCTTTCAATTTGAAAGTAGTTTGTAAAACCCGAAGTAGCTCAAAGTGTCCTCCCTGATGTGGATTATATGGTCACCCTAGTACAGGGTGGCAGCTAAACCTGCACAGTGTGAGTGAAAATAGAAATTTAGGATAGAAATAAAACAGCGGAGAGAGGTCTGCTCATCATGTGCGGGGCGGCTGGGGCTGTGCCCGCTCGCCTACACTGCGCTCGTTTGCGTTTGAGCTCTGCAGACGGCTGATACGGCCTGGCTATCTGCCGCCTCTGCTTCCCCCCCGAGAGTAGATGCCCCATCCTTCGTTGCACATTCATGCGGTTCACCCCAAACCTGACTGCTTACTCAGTCCTACGCCCAAAACCCCAGAAAGCAGGAATTTCCTGTTGGATTCAGAACGCCTGGAGTTGTGGGGAACCCGGGGAGGGCCTTGAACGCCAGCTGCCCTTTGGGCCGAATGCCAGCCTCTAGGACCGAGGAATGCGGAGAGGCAGACGGGGCACTGCAGGGTCACGGCCGCCGTCTCCTGCGGTTCTGTCTCGTCGTTCCCCTGACGCCGCCCCCTGTTGGAAGGCTGGGGCGTTCCGACGGACCCAGTAGGCAGGGGCGATGTCAGTCAAACCTGGAGAACTGAAACAATGGGACAGAATTGTGAAAAGACTTACTGTCCCTTAATGTGAGAGTCTCTCACTGTGAGAGGGAAACTGTAAAGGAGCAGCTGTACAGAGATGGGAGCCTGAGACCGCCAGTGTCAGCGGTAGTTTGTGGGTGTTTGGTCATGGGAGGAGGAATCCCATTAGTAAACCAGATGGATGGAAATGTAAACGTTATTGTATTATGTGTTATTGGGTTACTCTAATTGTATCTATTTGTTGGGGAGGGGGGGGTCAGTGAGTGGGATCTTCTGGGAAGGCTTCATGAGAAGGACGCGGCCGTTTGTTTTGGCTGGTAATTCTATTACATTCTAGCATTTTCTCGGGCTAATTGCCCGTCCACCCCAGTCATTCTTTGCTGCCTGGTTGCTCTTTCCGTATTTATACATCGCCGAAGATCTGGAACACAGGCTCCCTTTGTTTGGATCGATTGCACAAGCGGTGATGTAATGAACCGGCGACCTCGTCGCCGGTGAAAACAGAGGGACGCGCCGTGATCTGCGGCCGGCGCAGGAAATGCGATAAGAAATACCGCGGTGTGGGGGGTGGGGGGTGGGGGGTGTTCGTGGGCGGCCGTCCGGACCCGGGCCCGTAATGATCCGGGCGCCAGCTTTTGAGGAGGTTTTACGTGGAGGGTCCCCCGGCTGGCCGGACACGTCACGCGAGTCAGATAGGCTCAGGCGGGCCTGGTAGCTCTTACGGCCTGGGGGGGGGCGTGACACCCTCCTAGCAGGTGACCTTTTCTGAGCGTCGCTGTTTGGCGTCGGCTGAAAGATGTTTGCTTTGGATCCCAGCGCAATGTCACCGGCGCGTCTCCTAGCATTGCAGCTAAACTTCTGCCATCACGGTGAAGGAATGCGGGCTTCAGTTTCTCATCAGCCCTTTTGTCTGACCTTATCTCCCCCTCCGTTCTCACACGGAAGGCACGCCTTTAACAGCCTTGACGAGTCCTTAATCTCGGGCTGTTGTATACCTATGGTGTGTGCGGTGCGTGATCACCTTCCTGTAGATTACTGGGTGTCACTCTTCCACTGCAATCAGTGTAATTTTAATGATTTCCTTGTTCTTTTCTTAATTTAGTTGAATCTAGAGGGCAAACTTGCCGTGAAATCATTTTTTATCTTAAAAAGGGGGAAATGGAATTAAATGAGGGTCTGGGGTCGGGTTAGTGTTCCTCTAAATTGGGGTGACCAGATACTCCATGTCAGGGAGGACACTCTGAGCTAGGACAGGATTTGTAAACTACCATTTCAATTAAAAGGACCTGGATTTCACTTGAGCACTGAGTTCTTACTGTGTGCTAATTGGTCAGTCTCCTTTAATCATGCATGTGTCACTAATGCTAATGTGAAACAGCTGGATGAGCCTTTCAGTCAAGGAGACAAACCAGTCAAAGCAAGAGAAGAGCTGAACTAATTAGCCGAGCACAGGAGCCTTTCAATTCGTAAGTAGTTTGTAAAACCCGAAGTAGCTCAAAGTGTCCTCCCTGACGTGGATTATCTGGTCACCCTACTCTAAATGAGCCGTTAACATTGACAGCAGGCTTAGGGAACTGGTAGCTGAGATTCAGGTTTTACCCCTTGCTATATTTCTGTGTGAAACATCTGGCTTTGATTAAAACCCAGTCTGACTGAGCTGTCGGGGGGGGGGTTATAGGTATGGTTAAGCCATATGTGCATGACACAAAGCTTCCACTGAGGTGAGATAACACGCACACGCGTGCACGCTCGCCCCTTCGGGCGCCATGACATCATGGCTCAGTCTTGTGCCTGAACACACATCTGCTGGTGATTTTCTTTTAACGGCTTGTGGACGTCGAGCCGCTTTGGCTGAGCTCCACTTAATTATTTGCACCAGCGTGGGGCTGGATTCAATAACAGAGAAACTGTTTCACTTATTTTTGCTTGTCTTCTGAAACCAAATACATAGAAAGAGAGATTTCAGAGGTGGCACTATCTGTGAAGTGAGACGTAAGATTCAGAGAGTATAACACTTATACAGGAGGACCAACCCTGTGTCCATCATTCGCATAGATAAACCTCCCATGTCGAGTACCATTCTGTATGGATTACACTTTTATTTAAAGATTTTATTTGTTTAATTGACCCTGTACTGGATCAGCATTAGGAAGATTGAAGAATTGATGATCTTTGATATTTGTGTTAAAATTATCCACAGTATCTATCCATACATCCACCTGGTAACCATTCAACCTGGTCAAGGTTACAGGAATGAAACACAAAAATGTGTTTTTTTTTTTTAGAAATTAAATGTCTTTTCTAGCGACCTGATGGGTTAAATAGGAGTGCGCACAGGGCCATTTTCAACGCATCAGCCCTTATACTCCTCATCTTTGTGTTCTTGCAGTTTGGCAATCCCACCAAGTCACACGGGCACGACCATGACGGAGCGCTTCAACTGCTTTTACTGCCGTGACGACCTGCACGGGAAGAAGTACGTCAACAAGGACGAGAAGCACGTTTGCGTGCGCTGCTTTGACAAGCACTGTGCCAACACCTGCACTGAATGCCGCCGCCCCATCGGGACCGAGTCCAAGGTCGGCTTCTATTTTCCTGTCGGTCATGATCTGTAGACAACTCTCTCTCCTCCTGTACGATCCGTCTCCGTACAGCTGTCTGTCTCTCTCCTCCTGTAAGATCCGTCTCCGTACAGCTGTCTGTCTCTCTCCTCCTGTAAGATCCGTCTCCGTACAGCTGTCTGTCTCTCTCCTCCTGCAAGATCCGTCTCCGTACAGCTGTCTGTCTCTCTCCTCCTGCAAGATCCGTCTCTGTACAGCTGTCTCTCCTCCTGTAAGATGTCCCTGCACAGCTCTCTCTCTCTCTACTTATATGGTCTGTCCTTACACAGCTGTCTGGATCCCCTGCTCTAACAGCTGTGCCTCTCTCCTCCCTTGTAGGAGTTGCACCACAAGGGCCGTTACTGGCACTCGGACTGCTTCCGCTGTGCCAAGTGCTACAAGTCGCTGGCCGGCGAACCCTTCAGCGCCAAGGATGACAAGATTCTGTGTGGGAAGTGCAGCACCCGCGAGGACTCGCCCCGCTGCCACGGCTGCTACAAGCCCATCCCGCCGGGTACGTCCACCTGTTGGACCCAACCAACCACGCAGAAACACACCTAAGCCAGACAGTCTGCAGCGGATCCCGGAAGAGCTCAGATGAGGAGGCGCTGAAGCACGGGCTGATGACAGGGCTCCTGGATCAAAGCCTGCACAGATGCACTTAGGAATACAGCCACTATTTCATATATACAGTGCGAACTGAAAGCCGTGGGAAGTTTCTTTAATTCTGCGAACATAATGCAGATTTATTGATTTTATGCAAAATCGTTATTTATTCTTGTATTTACAAAAAAAAAAAAACCAATCCCATTAGAAACAATAAGTACTTTTAAGTAAAACATTAATTTCAAGCAGTAATAAACTGAAACTCAAATTATAGTTTCTGAAAGAGCTGTTCCAAGTTATAAAGTTCATTGCAAGCAGCTTCATTTGGTGCTTTTTAATTAATGACACCTTTGCGATGACAAAACCAAACGTGCGTTTAGAATCCCTCTGGGAGCAAATTACTACAATTGCAATTAATGGGAAAATGGCAGGAATAGAACTGAATGAGTCAGTCAAAAACATTTAAGAAACTTAAGAAAATGTCTCTGTGGAAGATCTGTGCGGATATGTTAAGCTTTGCTTGTCAGTGGAATTTTGTTATGCAACCAATAAATTTGCAACGTTTTTACAGAATTAAGCAAGCGCCCTTAGACTCTCTGTGACCTCTGTAATTACGTGGGCGTAGACATGCAGTGGGACGCCCCAGGGACGCGCCTCAGGGACAAGGCTCTGACCGGGCACTCTCTCGCCAGGCTCCCAAAACGTGGAGTACAAGAACAACGTGTGGCATGAAGACTGCTTCACCTGCTACCAATGCAAGCAGCCCATCCACTCCCAAAGCTTCCTGACCAAGGGGGAGAACATCTACTGCTCCCCCTGCCACGAGAAGAAATTCGCCAAGCACTGCGTCCACTGCAAGCAGGTGCGGCAGCCGGGGGCCCCGGCCAGGGGGTGGGGGAAAGGGGGCCTTGCTGGGGTTTGGGGTTTGACACCTCCCGCCTCTCCCGTCCCTGCAGGCCATCACCTCCGGGGGCGTGACCTACCAGGACCAACCCTGGCACTCCAAGTGCTTCGTTTGCCACAACTGCCGCAAGCCGCTGGCCGGCAGCAGCTTCACCTCGCAGGACGAGCGCGTCTACTGTGTGGAGTGTTACAGGAGCTGCGTGGCCAAGAAGTGCAGCGGCTGCCAGAACCCCATCACGGGTCAGGGGGCGTGCGTACACACAGACACAGACACAGACACACAGACAGAAACACACAGACACACACACAGACACCAACAGACACAGACAAACACACAGACAGAAACACACAGACACACACACACAGACACACACACACACAGACACACACAGAGACACACACACACACACACAGACAGAGGGCAGGTCAAAAAACAGGTGGAAAATCCAATTCCAAAATTTAAGAAATATTTTGCAGTGTGCTGTGGGTCTGCAGTTGTAGACCGTGTGCCGTGGTCTCGGGTCAGTCACACTGATTCCGGCGGCGCCTTGAGAGGTGACCTCACACCTGACCAGCCGTGGTTCCACCCACAGGGTTCGGCAAGGGCACCAACGTGGTGAACTACGAGGGCAGCTCCTGGCACGATTACTGCTTCAACTGCAAGAAGTGCTCTCTGTCACTGGCCGACAAGCGCTTCGTGGCCAAGGGTGACGCCCTCTACTGCCCCGACTGCGCCAAGAAGCTGTGAGCGGCTCCCCCTGGTGGCGGGGGGGGGCCACCTGCGCCTGGGTCACCGGGAACACGCTCGTTAGATAAATGATACTAAACGGGCGGTTAGTTTAGATTTCGGAGACAATCACTCAGCTCTGGCTTCTCTATACATCTGCTAGTAATTCCAAGCTTTCGGTGAACAGCCCTTTTCTGTAATATGCAGTTTGGTCAATTTGACACAGTAATGATTATTATCTTTCATTTAGTGACATTATCCAGTAGCTGCTGGCTTTTTGATGCTTAGGATTAATAATAGGAGGGACGCGGCTCTGATTTCAGTCATGATTCCTTACATCACGATCACTAATTGCTGACGTTTACTCAGCGGCACGTGCGTGACTGTGCAGTAACTCGCTCAGAATCACCTCAGATACACACTGACTTAGCAAAGGCCCTCTCGTATACTGGGTATAGGTAAGCTACATTTACAGCAACGTCTGCAGTAACATTAGAATCTGTTCACCACGTGTACATGCGGCTGCAAAAATAAAGGTGACCACTTGGGAAAAGAAAAAAAAAAATGTATAGCGTTTTCCTGAGCGCTGACATTTCAATCAGAGAAGGATCCTCCCCCTGAAGGTGTTATTCCTTTATTCAGACATTTTTACATTTTTCATCAGTACAGTGGACATATTTTTACAGAAGCACCCACACAGATTTAAATATTCTTTCAAATTCGGGG
Organism: Hippopotamyrus pictus; assembly: GCA_026781145.1. Lineage (NCBI taxonomy): Eukaryota > Metazoa > Chordata > Actinopteri > Osteoglossiformes > Mormyridae > Hippopotamyrus > Hippopotamyrus pictus. Next base: position 3,088 of record JAODLC010014366.1, on the reverse strand, counting down.
TCTCCCAGCCCGGGTGAGCATATTAATGTTTTTACAATGTAGTTACAGCGCCCAGCCAGAAGGAGGCGCCGCTGCATGTCAAGTTTGAGAGCAGGCAGGGGTGACGATACCATTCCGCAGTGACACAGCTGGACGTCTCTACTGCACAGGGTCATCAGAACATCATTACATTACATCATCAGCCAGTGGCCTCTCCTCACCTCAGTCCCTCACACTGCATGCTGATCTGCATCACGCATGAAAACCCGAAAGTCCAATCAAGCGGCAGCGCTGACCTCAGCAAACCCAAAACGGGATGCGGGACACACTCAGGCTCCCCAGTGGGACAAACATTGGCTCTGCTTAGTTACTCATCCTCTATTGGTCTGGTTTGTAAGCATTTTGAGTGGGAGGGACATCCTGTTGAGCCAATCTGGTTAGAAAAGGTTAAACTTGCAGAGCGTGGCGGTGGATGGGACTGTCTGAGGCTTGGAGGCCGTCCAGCGTAGCACTTAAAGAGGTTAAGATAACGTGTGGGGCGAAACCTGCCTGCTTACAGTCAGGCATAAACAACTCATGCTTCATAATTAGTAAGCAGGAAGGATCATCATCCCTGCTGAATATAAAGAGGAATATATTAACGGAATGGCGGTTTGCCCTAGTTAGATGCCCGACAAGCAGGAATCTGGTCCTATGCAAGTTTGCACACAGGCACAGGGTTAGCCACCTAAAACCTGAAGGACCTGCTGGGCAGAGGGATGAGTGTGACCCTGTACCTGCCTGCGTGTGCGTGGGATTTATGGCCCGTATCCCCTCTTTGCCAAGCGTGAGCATGCTCAGTATAGCTGCACACACCAAGGAGCCGCTGGAGGTAAGGGGAGACAGGAGATTAAAAGCAAAATGACTTATGAAATGAATCTGAAACGCTCAGCGATATGCGGGTTACAATGAGGGCTTCCAGTAACCACAGAGCAACAGGGGCCCCAGCCAGCAAGCCGGGCCCCAGCCAGCAGAGACACCTGATCTGCTTACCCCCTCTCTTCATGAATGATTTTTCAGCCCAACACTGATTAAATAAAACACCATAAATGTGAAATACACTTTAATATACAGTCACCCATAATAAATGTAACAAATGTAACAAAAAAGTATACCACTGTAAGAAAATCAGCTCGTCTAGAGGTTTTTAGCACATAGTGAAATGGTACAAATCACGTGTGAAACAGTCAGCACTGACATCCCCTGTGTGGTATGTGGCCACTTTAGTGTGAAACGTGCTTTTGGCGACACTCAGGCCATTCCTACCGCGGAGCTCTCTCACCATGTAAACACCTGAACACGGGCTGCCCTCTTGTGGCCAACTATAAAAATGACATAAATTAACGTGGTAAAACAAAGTCTTCAGTCTGTGCAGATACTACGACTGTGCGTGGATCAGTATTTGCTCAATTACACTGAATCTATAAACTGGTTAAAGACTTAAAACCAGTGAAAACACCTCCTGCAATCTCAAGACAAAACAAGACTCCAAACAGTTAACATACGAAGGGTCGTCTTTCTCGCTTACACCACCTTCCCTTAACCACATCCTGCCACTTTACACTGATGTACCGTGGTAAAGAACCTTCAGAAGCTGACCGTGCTGCTTCAGGCTTCTGCTCTGAGGTTTAGCTGTAAGACACAGGAAGCAGCCAATCTCTGACATCCCTGTGAGGAAATGGTCCCGCCCACCACAAGCCACCCGAATCCCTATTGGCCCACGGATGTTTACATGATTTTTCATGTCAGACACTCAGTCCTAAAAGGTAACGTGAACCTTGGGTGGCGTATTCCGGCCCCACACTGTCATTACAGTGCCCCCCCCCCCCCAGAGAAATGTAAGGGGGGCACCACTGCCATCCTCAGCTGCTCCCAGGAATCCTGCAGAAATACTAGTTAAATTTATTCACACTATCGGGAGTCACATTTTTTTAATTGCTGGACTGTTGACTGCAAACATAAACGACTTAAATTTCAAATAATGCCTGTATAAAGTGCATATTGACTCAGAGAGACGTTTATCAGAGCGGTAGCTGGATGTAATCAAAGCAGAGACCCAGTAACTGTACACCACACCAATGCCATCCAACCCCCGGAAGTCATGGGACTCCAGGCCACAGAAAAACCTCCTTCAAACATGTTTACGCTGAAAACACCATCAGACTAAACAGAGAAACCATTTGATTAGGTTGTTTTTGTATAATAGTAATGATAATGATGTATTATAACAAGAATAATGCTAAAAACGAGAGCCATTTCCTGTTAGGGTGTGACCGCGAGCGACGGCGAAAGCCAGGACAATTTTTTTCTTCCCTGAAGGTGTTTTTTTTTTGTTTCCTTAAAGAGGTGAAAAATGGCCGACCCCCGTGCCCCCGCTCCGCTCCCGCTTTGCTCCTCCCGTCCTCGGTGTACGTCTGTCCTGGGGAGGCGGCCGAGAGGTGGCACCAGAAGGCAGGAGTGTCTGGAGTGCAAGAAACGTGGGCCTGCAGGGGGCGCCGTGGAGTCACAGCTCTGGGGGGGAAGAGAGAGGAGAGGCGAGGCAGGTTGGCCGGACGCCATTTTAGCCGTTCTGCAAATATCCTAAATCCTTCAAAGCAAACTGGGTCCAATCCAGCCATTTCCCATAACCACATAACCAGAGGGTGTGGCGCAGACATGGGGTGACAGATAGGGGGCGCTTTAACAGGGCATGCAATAACAGGGCACGACACACAACGGTAATTCTCAAAAATCACCCAAACACACGTATCAGGAAGCCAAATAGGACCTGGCAGAAAGCCACACGCACTGCACACTCACAGGGCTGCCCCCTGTGCTGCAATTATGAGGTTCCAGCGCCACCTAGAGGGCGACTAGCTACAATGAGGATCACGTCAGGTAATGGTCAGGCCTTTTGCAAGGGAGGGGGCACCAGGAACATAAGAAATTTACAAAACGAGGGGAGGCCATTCGGCCCATCCAGCTCGTTTGGGGGTGCCCACGGTAAGCCCTCTTAAAACCTATAAAGGAGGAAGTTGAATAAGGAGTTGATGGGGGGGGGGGGGGGGCTGCTTGGGCTGATTCCTCATGC
>JAODLC010013699.1:0-20965 GCA_026781145.1 Hippopotamyrus pictus | reverse complement strand
GGAGGACTCCGTTAGGCTTTGCTCGCCTGTCGGGGTAGCTGTGGCTCGGAGGACTCCGTTAGGCTTTGCTCGCCTGTCGGGGTAGCTGTGGCTCGGAGGACTCCGTTAGGCTTTGCTCGCCTGTTAGGGTTTAGTACTTGCATTGTGATGATTTGATATGGCGCAAATAAATCCAGGGCAGATACATTTACAGACAGGATGCTGTAATAGCAGAGACTGTAGATGGGGACTTCATTGTAGTAAAGTCTGTCTCTGTCTGTCTGTCCACCCCGACGGCAGAGGCCAACTCTCGCTGCCAGACCCCGGTGAAGCTGAAGCTGACCTCGGAGCCCCCGGAGATCGTGGACTGGAGCGGCGCGGAGGCGTCCCTCTTCCGCGTGCTCATCGGCACGTACTACGACAATTACTGCGCCATCGCCAGGCTGATCGGCACCAAGACCTGTCGCCAGGTGGGCTGTCTGAGGAACCTTCCGGACATTCCCAAAACATTATGGATGTGTGACTCGCTCACATCCAGGGTGACCTCGGCACGTTCATAGCACACCTGCATTTAGGTACAGGAGGGGATGGAGAGATGGATGGATGGATGGAGAGATGGATGGATGGATGGAGAGATGGATGGATGGATGGATGGATGGATGACTTGGGCTTTAAGTGTGTGTGTGGCTGATCGCTGTTTGTCTTCCAGGTCTATGAGTTCCGGGTAAAAGAGTCCAGTATTATTGCACGTGCCCCCACAGAAGATGTGGACACCCCTCCTCGGAAGAAAAAGCGGAAACACAGGTGAGGGCTCTACATGATGGACAGCCCCCCCCCAAGTGAATGAAAGAAAGTTACATTTATATAGTTCTTTTTCAAACACCCAAAGCACTTTAAATAACGAATGGGGAGCCACTAAAACCAGCATCACAGTGTAGCCCCCACCTGGGTGATGTGGGGTCAGCCATTCTGCACCAGTACGCTCACTACACAGTAGCGAAGGTGGTGAGGGGGCAGGAGAGGATTCACCAGTTAGATGTGGGGGATGATTAATGTGTCATGGGTGTGCTGGGGCTGAACAGGCTGTTTCAGTCATAGCTGCTTTGCTGCATAAATCTGATCTTGGTTTCTTGCATTTAGGTTGTGGGCCACTCACTGTAGAAAAATCCAGCTGAAAAAAGGTTTGTTTTCCCTTTCATTCTCTTTGTTTAATATGAGATACTCTGCATAGTGTTTATAGTCGCCCAGTCAGTTAAAAATGGTAGTTGTTAGTTTAAGGGGTGTGTGATCACTGGTGGGTGGCTGTACTGCACTGCTGCAGTGTTGCAGTATTGGGTTAGGGTTCGGTCCTGGGCGTGTGTGAGGGTTTGCGTGTTCTGTACAGTTTGTGTGAATTTCCTACTGGACTCTGTAGTTCCCCAGACTGGGAGTGAGAGAGTGTAAAATCCCTCTAGATCAGTGTTTTCTGAACCTGTCCTCGGGGACCCACAGACAGTCCACGCTTTTGCTCCCTTCCAGCTCCCAGTGCTTGAGCTTGGAGGGAGCAAAAATGTGGACCGACTCCCGAGGACCAGATTGGTGTCAGGCTGGTGCTTCTCGTCCCAAATGCTAAATGATCCCATCTGCTGACTGGAGGGGCAGAATTTAGCACCGTCTTGAACTCTCTCGACTCGTCCTGTCGATGCTTCCTCAGATGGCTCCTCGAACCACGTGTACAACTACCAGCCGTGTGACCACCCGCGGCAGCCCTGCGACAGCTCCTGCCCCTGTGTCATCGCCCAGAACTTCTGCGAGAAGTTCTGCCAGTGCAGCTCCGAGTGTGAGCCTGGCGCCGCCGCTCGCCTCCCGCCTTCACTTTCACGTTGTTTAATCGGCCACTTCAACACTTGCGCCTCCTTGTGGTGTGGCAGGCCAGAACCGCTTCCCGGGCTGCCGCTGCAAGGCGCAGTGCAACACCAAGCAGTGCCCCTGCTACCTGGCCGTGCGCGAGTGCGACCCGGACCTGTGCCTCACCTGCGGCGCCGCCGAGCACTGGGACAGCAAGAACGTCTCCTGCAAGAACTGCAGCATCCAGCGGGGGGCCAAGAAGGTGAGCCGGAGGGGGGCGTCTCTGGCTGTCAGACGGTGATTTTAGGTGTGGGGGCTTCTAAAGGCCGGCTTATGCTCTATACTAGCTTTCTGCAAGATAACCGGGCCTCATTGTGGAAAGTAACACCAGCGATGTTCAGCTGTATCCTTAAGGAAGGCTAGAGGAGAAATGCATTGTGGGTGATTAAGTCTGGGGGGCCCATGCCTTGCGTTGAGTTGCCCCCTTTTGCCTTGTAGCACTTGCTGTTGGCGCCGTCTGACGTGGCCGGGTGGGGGATCTTCATCAAGGAGCCCGTGCAGAAGAATGAGTTCATCTCCGAGTACTGCGGGGAGGTGAGCTCAGCTGGCCGCCGCGGCCGCCGCCTGGTGCCCCCTCTACGGCCCCCTCCGGCCTGCCTGGGGGCCTCCGCATCTGCCTTTCCTTACATGAAACGGCAGACATTCAAAAGCGTGACTGTTTGGGTTCAGTGTCCCTTTGAGTGCGCTTCTTACAGAACTGATGTTTACCTTGGCTCTGGGTTCATGACCAACAAAGTCGCATGCAGACAGATCCAGTAACGGCAGGTATCCAGTAACTGGCTCATTTGTTTGCAGCAGTCGATTAAAGTGGCAGGGAGGACGTGTATCTAGAAGGCCATTAGACCTGCGACGGGCTAATATTTCAGCTCAGCCTGCTGCTGTAGCTGACAAACATCTGTGCCTCTCCGTACTGCAGACCGCAAATGGTGGTTTGGTCTGGCTGTATTCCTGTTGTCGTCTGATGTTTGTTTTTCATCCCACAGATAATCTCCCAAGATGAAGCTGACCGTAGAGGGAAGGTCTACGATAAATACATGTGCAGCTTCCTCTTTAATTTAAACAATGGTAAGAATCCTTTCTCTGACACTCTCCCGAATATTCCGGGCGGTCTCGCGCATCCCCTCGCCCGGTAACATTTTCCCGCCCACAGACTTTGTCGTCGACGCCACGCGGAAGGGCAACAAGATCAGGTTCGCCAACCACTCCGTTAACCCCAACTGCTATGCAAAAGGTGAGCATGTGGTCACCTGCGGTGTGAGTGACGTGTGGGTCTGTGCCGTCCCGTTCACGCTGTCCCGGTGTGTCTCCCAGTCATGATGGTGAATGGAGATCACAGAATAGGGATATTCGCCAAGAGAGCCATCCAGACAGGCGAGGAGCTGTTCTTTGACTACAGGTGAGGCCTGTGTGTGGGGGGGGGGATACGATTTGGTAAATGGTTCCCCTTTGGGGGCCCGATTGAACGATCAAAGGAAATTCAGAAATAGCTTTGGTTTTCACACTGGAGTGTGGCTCTGCTTTTTGGTGCAGACGTTCTGTTCCACTCAAGGCTTGGTCACTGTGTTCCGCTGCTTGGAGCCAAAGTGTCACACATTGGCTGTGAAGTGACTCTGCTCATATCTCTGCTTCCCAGTCATATCGCCATAGTTCAGTGAGTGATGAAGGTGCTTTATCAGCTTCCTGTGGAAATCCCCTCTTTGCCTACTTGAGCTTAGCACTGAAGGACAGCCACCTACCCAGGGAGCTGGGGGTTAAGGGCCTTGCTCAAGGGCCCACAGACATATTGGCCCCCACCGAGGCTGAATAGAGAGCACGTGCTCCTGGCTGGTGGTGGGTTTGAACCCACGACCTTCCGATCACAGGAAGGGAGGCTTAAGCCCTCTGAGCCACACGCTGCCCCTGAGTGTAGTCATGTAACTACTACTTCCATAAAGATACATTTTAAGTGCTTAAGCAAACTGGGAACCTGGAGATAGTGTCAGGTCTGAAGCACTGATTGGGATCCTGTTTGCTGCTTAAGCACCTACCAGCCCTGCATTATTAAAATTAAAATAATTCTGTGAAAGGTCACCTGATGGAAGGAAATATTGTTCTGCAATTGTGGGCTTTTTTACTGTCCATGGAATGAACAGCAGTATTTACATTTAATCTGATATTTAATTGGATTGGTTTCATTTCAAACCCCCTTTTAATGCACACTTAGCACCATAAGCTTAATCACTAACAAACTAAACGCGCTGCATGTTAAGCGTCGGCTTAGACGCATCAGTAAAACCATGTGGGGTTGAGGTCTGCTGTTTGGGATGCTGAGCCAGGTCCTTCCTTTCTTTACTGCTTCAGGTACAGCCAGGCAGATGCACTCAAGTACGTCGGTATCGAAAGGGAAATGGAGATTCCATGAATCCGTCTACCTCCCAGCTCCAGCAAAGGCCTTGCACACTTCAGGGTGTTTTTACAGGACAACAAGGATTACAGACTGTTTGATACAATGGTCATTTGTAGGATTCTGATTCGGGTTGTAATACAAAATGAGAAGTGAACCAGTTTACTTTCGCTGCCTTTCACACTGTTTATAAATCCCTGCATTTTAAGATTTCGGGAGGTGCGTGTTGGAGATGCTACAGTAATGGAACCATTCAACAAAATCTGCAATACTTGAACATTCATTCCTGTTTACAGCAACGAGGGGAAAATAAATGCTCTTCAGACTGGATTACTGACGCTTGCTTGTTTTTACGACGGCGACTCTCCCGCCGGCCTTAGGCGTGCACGGTGACGCGGCGATACCGTACAGTCCGCCGCGTTTGAGTATTGTGGGAGCTCTACGGGGTCGGCGTGTACGTCCTCTGTGCTTCTCGGTGCTGCTGCTGGCACCTCTGAAAGCAGACCGGATTATTTTTAACAAACGGAGGAGTAAGTGCTTTCTGAGTCTAAATGTGGCACGGAAGAAGACACTGCACTCTCCCCCGCTCCACCCTGTCCGCCATGTCAGGATGCCCCAACTGTTTTTCACCAAAGGCTAAATTCCATTAGCAACGCACAAAGCCAAGGTCCACTATACCTGGGGGGGGGGGGAATCCACTTTTAGCCAAGGCAACATGCAGTTGAGAAAGGAGAGTGCTTGGTTAAAGGCCTTGCTGAAGGGCCCGGCCGTGAAATCAAACGGTGAGATGTGAACCAGCGTCGTTCCGATTCCAGGCACTGAGTCCAGAAGCGTGGCCTGCATAAGCCGTAGCCCCAAAGGAAATGTTCAGACTATACTGAATACAGAGAAGATCGAGTGATTGTATCCCTTTCTGCAGCAGAATTTTCTCCTCCCCCTACAGGAGTGGTAGCTGGTGTCAAACAGGAGCTGTTGCACCAGTAGTACGAGGAACTGAACCAGCATTCTTAAACGAAAACTCATTTGGCCTAAACCCCTGCAAGTAAATCCATGTAGTCAGTTTGAAAACATTTACCTTTGCGGTTAAATCTCGCTTGGATTTTGAGTGATAAGCCGCCTTAACTCGAAGCGCGTGTGCAACAGCAAGTCCAGTATTCAGAAACGCGTAGAGAAACCTTAATTTTATTCCACACATTTAGAAAATGAAGCGCACTGTACAAATCGCATCGCAGGTCACAATGCAGATTACGCAGGACTGACGGCTTCATCTGTCACCCTTCTGCTCCGAAACTGCTGCCCGCATTGCATCTTTTTTTAACTGCAGCTGCTACAGTGAATCAGCAGTCTAGCCATTCATATTTTTCCTTAAACTTTTAAAAGGAGATAGGCAGAAGCATGCGACCTTGCCCTCCGCAGAGGGCTTTGATTTTGCTTAATGTCGGCGATGGCAGGGTACCGCACCTGTATTTACATGACAAAAAGGTGCATCACTTATCCTGAGCAGTCTGTACAGGCCTGTAGGGCAGCGGCCTTCCTGCTATTCCGTCATCCGGCCTGTAGAGGGCAGTACAGTTTCAGCGACTGATCTGCCGGGCTGCTTTCCTCATTGTGCGCATGTTCATTTAGGCCAGGTAGCTGTAGGTATCCTTCTCTCCGTCGACGCGCTCGAGGTACTCCTTTTCTATCAGGATGTCGATGCATTTCTGAAAGACATGGCAGCTTTAGACGAGCTCAGGAGGCCATTTTGTTTTGAAATGCCCTTCTCTGGTGAACTCATACTCACCTTAATGACTGGGACTCTGGGTTTAAACCTGGACGACAGCTGGTTCAGTACCTCTGCCAGGAGCTGCTGGTGCTTGAGGACTTTCCTCATCTTCATGATCCTGACGATGGCAGCCTGTGGACGGAGCCAGGCGTGAGTACATCCCGCTGACCCAGCGAGGGGTGCGGAGCCGGCGGCCGATCGCTCGCACACCTGGATGAGGAGCTTGCGGTCCTCCTCGATGTTCTTGTGCGTGATCTCCTGCTCCTGCTTCTGCTCCGTCTTCATCGGCACGTTGATGTTGACGCGTAGCTTCTTGCTGCGCGGGACGGCACAGGACGCGGTCGGCAACTCGGTGACTCACCTCGAACGGCGCCGGCGCCTTTCAAACGCATCGCCACTTACTTTTTATAGCCCAGGTAGAGTTTTATCAAGGTGTCCGGCTTGAAGTCGACTTCATCTACGTTTGCGTTCTCATCCTCCAGGACCTGCACATGACATTCCGGACTCGTATTAGAGTTGGAAACCTGCACGTGCATGAGCAGCTGCAGGCTGATGAATTAACCGTATTGACGTGCAAGATTTATTGTGCACTTACCAGCAATTTAGATTTCAACAAAATCTGCAAAACCTGCACCAATATATCCTATAAAAAAGAAATACAAGTCCTGTTAGTCTCACTCAGGTGAATATGAACAGAAGAGAGAAATTATTGACAGCTAAGAGTAGGCACCATGCCATCAGTTACTATGGATGTACATTTTGTAAGTTTCCCCTTAATGCAGCAATAGACATTAAGTTGCTACGCTGATAATCAAAGAGGTTTTGCCAGGAGGGGCCAGGGCCGCACGCACCGCCTTGATCTGCGTGCTGTCGGTGAGCTGGCGCATGCTGTACACGTCCTCCGTGTTGTACTGCAGCAGGATGGCCATCTGGAACGTGGAGGCCTGCAGACAGGGTCCAGTCAGCGTTTCACACGAGGAGAGCAGCCCCATTCCGAAGGTTCCCCACTCCGAAAGTTCCCCACTCCCCGCTCAGTCACCTGTATCTACTGGCTCACATCATCTCGATGACGCCGGTACTGTGAACACAGCAGGGCAGAGAGAGCCCCCCCTCTCCTCCTCACCCCAGCTGAACACCCCCCTGCCCACCTGCAGCGTGTATCTGTTCTTGAAGCAGTGGGTGACCAGCTCGCCTTTGGACAGGTGGTATAACCAGGTGAGCTTGCGGCCGCTGTGTCTGCTGCTGTAGAAGGCCGTGAATCTCTGGTAGCTTCTCTCCAGCTGGACGGAGCACTGAAGTTAGAGGGGCCCACAGCCGGCTGCCTAAGCCTGCTTCTACGTCACCAAGCTACGCCCGGCCGGCATGTCTCAGGCGTTACGCTACACGGGGGACCGGCGCGCGGAAAAGGGACCGGAACAAGGCCTGAGCCCTTTGACTGTCACACCCACCAACACAGAAACAGCCGGAGATAAAACGACTAGCGTGCTGGGATGGTGACCTCGCCGAGGGGGTGTGATGGCCCCGGCGGAGTGAGGCCTGGACCCCTCGAGTGCAGGTGACTCACCTCAGAGGGCAGTGCGAACGTGCAGGACTGCTGGAAGGGCCAGGAGCCCGAGCTCAGGACCTGGGTGCTGAAGTCCACTGCAACACAAGAGCGTGACGCTGATGTGAGACCGAGCTCTGCGACAGGCCAGGGCCCAGCCTGCAGAACCGGGTCACTGTGCGTTAATTAGTGAGAGAGTGCGACATTAATCAGCGGCTTTCCGTTATATTAGCCTTTAGGCCTCAAGGTCACATGGGACGAGCCCACATCACATGAACACAAAGCGAAATTTTAATGTGCATTAATGTGAATGGATTGAGTTCCTCTAGCATCTGCTTGATCACCCAGATACTGGTAATTACTGGTAATATAATCACCACTCACATTGAAGGTAAACAGGTAAAATAAGCAAGATTTTCAGAAACAAACAAACAAAAAAAGTGTGGATCAGCCTCCACAGGGAGGCGCTGTTTCCCCATAACATCTCTATTGAGTTAATCCTTGTGCTGCAAATCACCAGTTAATTACAAAATTAGGCAAAAAGTAATTAACATGTTGAAAGGGCTGCTGAGGATTATAGAGATCCATGATGACTCTCAGCTGTCTTTGGTGTGGATGGTAATTTATTCGTTCCAGTAACTGAGCGCCGGGGGGGGGGAGCTACTTACGATCCAGTGGCTCCGAGTTGCACAGGTGCTTCTTGAACTGCTCGTTGAGGTCCTTGCTGACGCCGATATCCTGGAACATGCGCTGAAGCTTGGACGTGTACTCAAAGCCGCAGGCTTGCTGAGACGGGACAGAAACGCACATGTTCAGGGAGGGGGCTGTAGGTGGCCAGAGGGATGTTAGGACGTGAGAACACAGAACAACACAGAGAACGCAGAACATTAAGACGGAACCTGAGAAACTCCGCGTACTCAGCTGGCCTATTTACATAATGACCCGGAACTGTGAGACTGATGTCTCAGACTGGGAGCCTGTGACTGGGAGCGTAAAGAGCGTGAGGACGGCCCTGGCTGACAGGGAGGGGCTTAGGGAGCCACCTTTAGCTTGGAGATCATGCTGGCCTCCGCGTCGTCGCTGGCGCTGTTCTGGTGCACCAGCCGCTTCGCCAGCATCTTGGCGTAGAACTTCTGGAAAACGTCTTTGTCCTCGATGTATTTGAAGACCACCATCTAAGAGGATGGAAGAGGACAGACGGCAGCTGGACTGACAGCGAAAGAAAAGGGGAATTGGGCAAACCCTGCCCCAGGTGTGTGTCTGTGTCTGTCTGTCTGTGTCTGTCTGTCTGTGTCTGTCTGTCTGTGTCTGTCTGTCTGTGTCTGTCTGTCTGTGTCTGTCTGATGACCTCACAATGTGATAAAAACCTATTATTTTTGCAGTCCCCACAAGAAACCACACAACTAAAAATGCCAAAAGCCTTGTATTCTGTTTGGTTACTTATGGTTAAGGTTAGGGCTGGGTAGGGGTTACGGTCGCCATGTTGGGATTAGACTTTTCCCCATAGAAATGGACGGACGGTCCCGGTTAGATAGGTGCAGGGGTATGAGTGTGTGTGTGTATATTATGAAATTGTGAGACTCCAATGTCCAAGCAGCACATTAGCCGATTCTGTGTGCTGCGACATTAATACACCCCCCCAGCTTCAGCACCAACCGACGTGTAGAAACACGGCAGAGAGCTGCCTTTTCAGGGGCATCTCCAAAGCGGCAGGAGAACATGGAACATGGAACATGGAACTCACCACCTGGTTCAGTGTGTCTTCCAGCTCGGCCTCCTCAGGGTTCTTGGAGCTGGGGAAGACACCCACCCCCCCCCCCCAGTAAATCACCAACAGGCTCTGGGAGCTTTAGAAACCAATCAAAGTAAAGTAACAAGTAAAGCTGTCAGATGAGAAAATGAATTAAACATGTTTAAGACATGGCTATTTATTTGGGAGGGGGGGGCTTTAAATAGCCTGCAAGCAGAAGGTATGAGCGGAGGCAGCACTGCGGGGCTGTGTGAGGTCGCGTCCCATTTGAGTGTCACCTCTTCTTCAGCAGCGAGTCGCAGTATCTGGCCAGCAGCTCCGGGGACTTGCTGGAAGACTGTGCCATCCTGGTCACGGCGTTGTTGTTGATGAAGCGTCCACAGGCCTGAGCAGATGGGAAGCCGAGGGGGGGGGGCGTTAAGATGGGGGGCGAGGCTGAAGGTCACCCCCCGGGCGGCAAGAGCGGCGAGACGAGGGCGACACCCGCGGCGGGGGCCGGACGGTTGGAGCAGCGGCGGGGGTCGTCACTAACACACCTTGTCCAGGGCAGCCACGAAGCCGGCATCGTTGTTGAACGCTGACATCACGAGGGCGTTGTACTTCTTATGGACACCCAAGATGGTCTGAACGTACATTTTGGGATCCTGTGGACGAAGAAAATGCTGAATAAAACCAAGGCCTACGGAACAGAAGAGGAACTCGATTCATCCCCGCGGGGAATTTCCGGGAAACCTCGGCGAGTACGTGGTGCGGGAGACGGCGACCTGGGGCCCCTGATCGAATCGGCATTTTAATTAGGAGCCGGGAAGGCCCCTCCCTTGCGGGGTAATCTGACTGAGAGTCATTACATTCGAGAGGGCAGACTCATTATCCTCCACATTCCAGCAGGCGCGCCGATTAGAACACAACTATGAACTATGATGCCCGTCGGAGAATCTCGCCAGAGAGCGGAACCACTGTCCCAGCCCAGGCTCCTGCACGCGAGGGTCTGTCACCCCCCTAAGCGACGGGCTGCTCCGTCTCCCTGCTCATGTGGGACAGACCTCAACACCCAGGTGATGCATCCACGCAGGACGGGGACGGGGGGCAGAGGGTGCTGTAGCAGGGCGGTAACACCAGCTACAAAGCACTCACAAACCGTGACCCCCCCCCCAGATTAGCACACGCTCCATACTGAAGATATTTCGAAGAAAACACTGAACAGCAAAGCAGGGGCACCCTGGGGGCAGACTCACGTTGAGGGCAGCCTCCCCACACTTCTCGATAGCGGCCAGACCCTGGTTGTGGATGTGCGTTTCCAGAAGCTTCTTCAGCTCGCCCAGGCCATCGGTGATCCGAGAGACCAGGTTGTACATGCGGCCAAGGTCTGTGGGGCAGAGAGAGGGAGTGGAACGTCATGGAGGGTCACGTTCCTGGTACCAGGTGCAGAAATTCAGGAGGCGGTACTGCGATCAAAGGTACAACAGCAGAGCCCAAGGCGGACCAGACAGCCGGCCCCCAGGCAGCAGGCCTCACCCTCATTCTTGTCGGCATCCAGCAGGTTCTGGAACTCCATATGGAAGATCTCCAGGTGCTTCTCGATCAGCACCTGCTCACACTTGCGCGCCAGGTCGTCCTGCGTGCTCTCATGTAGGTAGACCTGCACCCGGCGCTGTTCCTCCAGCAAGCGGGCCTCCGCCTTCACGGGGGGGGGGGTACGGGGAGGCACGAGTGGGCCAATCAGCTCACAGCCAATGGTGTTTATAGGGGATTAGGACCCCACACCAATACGGTCACCCGCAAACATGCTTAATGAGCAGCATGAATATCAGTTCAACCTAGCATCACTCATTAACTTATATTCCCTATTTATTTATTCATTCATTCATCCCATGTTCGGCACACAGTCTGGCGTAAAAAGCATGACTAAAATTTCATGTCTATATACAGTACTCACAGAAAGTCTTGGGACACTTGCTTAATTCTGAAATAATGTTGCAAACTGATTGGTGTCGCAACAAAAGACCATTGACGAGTGATATCAATTTTGACTGACTCATTCAGTTCTATTTTGCCATTCTGCTATTAATTGCTCCCAATGGATACTAAATACAAATGTATTTTATGTTATTGCAAACGTGTTACTAATTCAAAGGACCCAGTGAGGCTGCTTGTTAATGAACTTCTAAACTCGGAACAGCTCTTTTAGAACTATGATTAGGGCTTCAATTTTACTACTTGAATTGAATGTTTTACTTAAAACTACTGGTCGTTTCTAATGTGATGTATATTTTTGTGAACAAATGAATTAGGTAATCATTTTTGTTATAAAGCCAATAAATTAGCAATCTTTTTACTGGACTTGTGTTCCACAGTTCCACAGTTCTTGTAAATGGAACGTTGTCCTGGCACATGGCCGCCAAGATAGATCACCAGTATGTTTAATCCAAAATTGGCCAGTAAAGGCGCTTCTGACTGACGCCGCGTGTCTGCAGGGTGATACCTTCTTCATGTACTCCGTCACCGGGTTCTGCTGCAGGAACTCGGTGCTCTCCCTGGTGTAGAACCGCTCCGTGTCGGCCAGGAACTGGCTCTCGAAGGACTCCTTGTAGACGGAGAGAGTGGGTCCCTTGGCAAAGGCGTCGTCTTCGTTCAGGCCCAGCTCCACTGGAGGAGGACGGCACGTTAGCAGTTAGCAAGTTAGCACGGCCGCGCCGACAGCCAACGGTGACGGGGCGGACGGCGCTCACCGTAGGACTGCACCACCCCGCTGACCAGCCGCGTGTTGATGGGCTCGCCGTTACGCTCCTTCTCGATCAGCTTCAGCACCGCGTTCGTCACCTGCCGCGCCGTTCGGCGACATTCAGGGCACAGCGACTTAGGAGACAGTACTTCTTTGGATGATGCTTTTAAGCCAAAGACACTTTGCGTTTGGATTTTCATCCCTGTACTGAATTATCTGACGTTAAGAGTCTTAGCTGGGGGGCCGGACAGCAGGACCTGGCCTTTGTGTCGTAGCCCAGAAGGGGGTGCTGATCTCCAACTGGTCCAACCAACTTAGTACCTGATTGCTTCCCATTCAAACCAGTAAGTCACCGACTGGGCACAGTAACTCCAACCAGTGTTAATTACTGTACACTTCAGAGTGTCTGGGCTGGGGGGGGGACATACCTGTTTGTTCAGCGGTCTGAATAAGCACTCTCTCCACGTTACCAAAGCAAGCTGAAAGACAGGAGGGCAGGTCCCACGTCACGGGGGCTTAAGAGGGGAAGTGATGACAGGGAGCGGGGCAGCCCGGGTCATGTGACTGGCCTCACCGAGTAGATCTCGTAGATGCCCTTGCGGCCCTCGTCGCACTCACGGCGGACCCAGTGGCGGTTGAGGTAGGCGCAGATGCCGTTCAGCACCTTGCTGGAGAACCGGTAGTCCTCCCACTGCTGTGTGTAGAACTTCAGCACACTCTCGTCCATCAGGTCCTCCCCATCCTGCGAACGCACATGTTCACGGCACGTGTTCCTCCCGCACAAGTGCGGCGACTCAGCACGAGTCTACGGGGAGCTTCCGAATTGCCCGCCACAGAGCCAGTCCACTTTCATGAACGTTCTCAGACTAAGGGAACGCGGAGAGTATTAACCTGTTCTCCAAGCTAGAGTGCTGAGACTCAGATTCGACTTTCAGAGGCATCTCACAGACATTTGACAGGAGAAACATGATGGGCGTTCAGAGTAAAGCAGACTGAAGTCCTCCTGGGTACTAATCTAGCTTTTCACAGGAAGTCAGCGACATGCTGACCTGAACTTACACTCGTACTTCAGTAACACACTGGTACGACGCACTGCTTCAAACAGCCCCTGGCTTTAAACCGCCAGTCCTCATAAAACGCTTCACGGGGAGGGAGACGACCTCGGTTACCTTGAGAAGGTTCGTCAGGTAGTTCTTGAGGAATTCTTTGAGTCGCTTGTAGAGCTCCAGGCCCACGAACTGGGCCCCCCCCGGAGTGGGGGTCTTCTTGGAAGGTTTGGAAGCAGGAACCCCGGCTCCACGGGCCTGGTTGGACTGGTGCACACTGGTGCAGTAATTATAAACATGCCTGGCACCTGGGTTAAGGGTAACGACAACGGCAAGAGGCACCAAGACAACCCCAGGCCCTGGGGGGGGAAGCTGGAATGATTTATTCACAAATTCAGGTCACCCAGCTGGGAAGAGCCAAACAAAATGCATAACATGGGGTTTATTTATGGATGAAATGACAACAGAGCCTATTCAGAACAGCAGGGCAAATCTGCTCTATTACTGCAAATTAAATTTCATGGGCCACTGAACTGACAGCCAGATCAATAGACGCCACCTCCCACTTCCAGCAGTGCTGTGCGTCACTGTGCTGGCAGAATGTAGCATGTAGCCGCAGCACAGTTATGCGCAGAAGCGTCTTAAACACACGGGTGATGCTGGTCTTGAGCAAACAGTGATTCACACAGGCAGAACAGAGGAGGACTTTCACCAGGGTCAGCCAGCCGAAGATTAGAGTCTTTCTTTTTGGAGTATTTCGTGCAAAGTGATTTTTGTGAGATTTATCTGTTAAACGTTAGCTCCTAGTCAAACTTACAAAGCATGTCACCCAGACTGACAAAGTGCATCGTTACATTTTTAGAAATCGTGAATTAAATCGCTTGCATGTTTTCGGCTTTATGGTAATAAACCAGACCGTTTCTTTATAGCCACTCACGCTACTGGTCATCAACACTGCCCACCACGACTGCAGGCGGCTGTACCCAGAATGCCTTTGGGCAGCCTTAAACGAGGCAGACTACGCCACATGATAATGACCCCCTCCGGTGGCATGGGGAGTTCACAGGGGTTCAAACCACCCAGAGCATCACCCTGAGTAGGTACCTTAGAACGACCTCGTTCCGCCGCACGGAGTGAAGGCAGACACATTACGGACCAGGCTCTGCTCGTCAAAGAGACACTCCATTTCATAAAGACCAGTGAAACTGGACGGCGTCCCGTAGAGAGCGCCCCCCCTGTGGCAGGATACGTGTAGAGCTCCATGTAGCGGGACTTGGCCATGCTCTGCCGGGTGTACACCTGCTGGATTCCCGCCCGCAGGTCGTCCCAGATCTGGTCCAGGCCGATCTGCTTGAGCCCATGTGGGTTCTGGCTCCTGCCGGAAGACATCGTCCCCCCCTACCCGCCGCCGCTGTCCTTCGCACTGTTTCCCACGTCGTCTCTCTCTCTCTCTCTCTCTCTCTCTCTCTGGAGGTCAGCCAGCAGGAAGCTACAGCTCCATGTGTCCGTGTTCTGAGGAAGCCGAGAGGAATCGCCCTCAGTGCGGCCGCCGGCTCAGACAGCGGTTAGGGGCCGCGGCGACGCCGTAAGACCTGGGGAGGGGTGCAGAGCACGTCAGGAACACGGCGAAGACCGCAGCACCCCGCCAGCCACACTATTAACACAAGCTAGCATGACATCACACATTTTCATACAGGTTAAAACAGCAGGCAGAGGGGCGAGCGAATGGGCCGAACTGCCCCCGAGCGCAAATATTAAATTTAAACCAGGGGACCTTTCAGGAAATGCTGCCTGTAATATATGATAAATAAATGGATCCAGGACATTGATTGGGGAAGGGAAAACAACAAACACAAAGACCAGTTTGCCACGTAACGTCCCACAAGAGAAAGGAAATACCTCACTGGCAGTGAAAAAGGCCGTTTCTATTTTAGCGCTGTTGTCGTTTGAAAAAGCATCGACTGTAGCTGAACCCCCCCCCCGCCAGCGTCGCCGTGCGCTGTCAGGATGCGCTGAGCATTCATTCTGGAAAGAAGCATGCTGCATTCTACGTAAAAATAGCTGGTCGTGCTAATTTTAGAGATTTATTACCAAACGAGCGGCCGGAGGCAGAGATTCGGGCGATTTCCGGCAAGGCTCTGGGATAAACAGCGGGAAGAAGCTTACGTTACAGATCGCAGGAGCGCGGGCAAGATTTAATTTAAAAAAGGCACTTTTTAAAATCTGTCTTCTATTCTAATTAACTGCTAAACGTAGCTGCAAAAAAATAAATAAAACAACCTAGGGGGCAAGAAGGCACTCATGCAGAATGCCAGGCCATTGCACTGCAGCCTAACTAAACTGTAGGGTCATTGGCATGACCCCCACCAGCAGGGGGAGCTCCAGAGCTCGTCATGTGTGACGGCCAACTCTGCCTGCCTAACCAGAGTAGGAAGTACTTACAAGTGCTGCCCCTGAAATCAACCCCAAAACAGAGCTAAAGGCCGAGAGAGAGAGAGAGAGAGAGAGAGAGAGAGAGAGAGAGAGAGAGAGAGGTCCATTACAGCATGACCGCCACACCGACGCTCAAAGCACACATTTCTGCTCCCGAGCTACCACAGTATCTGTAAGATCGATAATGAGCGCTGACCAGGCACCTTCAGGGTCACAGGGAAAGTGAGACGGGGGTCCACCTCCAGGAGACATGGATCGGGGGGGGGAGTGACTCAGCGTGGTACTAAGCTGCTATCAGGCCTGAGCATCATCAGAGTCTTGCAGCATCAGAAGCACATTGCACAGGGCAAGCAGACTCCTGCAGATAGGAGGAGCGCCCCACAGAGCTGCAGTAAGGAGGACTTCGGGGAGGCCCAAGTAGCGGGTGATCCTGCTGGTCTGCATCATACCATGACGTAACGACACAGCTCCCGTCGTGCCAGTTAACGGCGGCGTGAGGCACCTGGCAACGTCACGGCCATCTGAACCACAACACGGCCGTCTTCCGAACAGAGCGCCACAGGAACCCGTATTCGAGAGCAGAAGAAAATTCAAGATATGCAGAGTGAGTGAGTGAGTGAGTGAGTGAGTGAGTGAGAGAGAGAGAGAGAGAGAGAGAGAGAGAGAGAGAGAGAGAAATCACCAAGTCCTCATCATCTATTGGATCATTTCTGCTTTACCACGATGAGAATAGCCAGTGAAAGTCAGTTCACCAAAGTCATACAATTAAAAATAAAAAAAAGAGCGATATCAGTGATATCACAGCAAGGACAAGCACACATCACAAGGCTGAAACATTATAAGTGCAAGCTGATCTCGGGGACCAGGATGTATCGACCAAAAGCAAAACACGCCGTTTGCTCCACGCCACGGCTTTCTGTACTCTCTCAGACGTTATTCTGTTCATGCAAATGTCCCCAGAAGCATTAAATGCCATCACACATGATTAAACAGGGAACTGGTTATTTTTGCCAAATAAATATTCGCCACTTTCCAAACATCTCCAGGGTGAGTCACTTTAGATGTGGCTACACCACATTTATAGAAATGAACGTGACACCGGATATACTTTAAAACACGAAGCACGCTAATGAACGGATTCAGTTAAACAACAGGCTGTACCAACGGACAAGTGGAACTCACTGTTAACAAGTTCAGTGAACCTAAAGACAGATGGAATCAGCAGACAGATGATGGACGCCCAAGCACAGCGCAGACAGCCTGCTTGGGTCTGAATGCAGACTGTTGTCATTTAAGTTCCCACAGCACACAGCTGTGAAGGAAACACCCCCCCATTAGACAAGGGAGGCCCCCCCAGCATGAGCTGAGATGACCGCGGACCTCATGCTCCAGTCTGACAAGGGTACAGGAGGGTCACCGTGCTTTTACAGACGCTACACAGGAAGGGCGACATGGCACTCAGTCAGCCACTGATATCGGGGCCTCACTGTGCAAACAGGTTAAACAAAATATGTAAAATCTGACAAAAAAACCGGTCAGGGGACGACAGCTGACTGCAACAGCAAGTGCCTGATATCAGACATAAAATCTGGACAGACGGGGCGTCAGCAAAGACTGGAATATTCAATACACTTGTGCGTCTTGAAAAATGCAAAGACATTTCCAATAGCTTACAGAGACAATTACTTGAAACAAACTGTGATTATTCAAAGAATAGAACAATTCAGCCTAAGGTATAAGTAATTTACGGTGAATCCCTCCAACTGCCGACAGTTTCAGGCTTGTTCTGCATGTGACTTCAAAGCTAATTTACAAATATTCCAACCAAAGGCTCATGATTATGAATTTGCCAAGAAAAACTGCTGATGGAGACTGAACATCTCCTACCTAATACTGAGAACACTGATCATTTTCCTTTTATAGGCAACTTAAAATGTATGACAATGTGAGATTCAGCCAGTGAGTCCTCTAAAATGTGCTTAAAGGGCAATCATTCACACAAACATTTAGCAATATGCAGGGCAGGAAAATGCTTTGTATCTATGACATAAGTACTATTTTAGGCACTATAAGTCATTCAAAAACCATATCAACTGTCTGAATGATTAAACCCTATTTTATCAGGACATTGGATAAGTGACTGTTGAAGTGACCAACCGTAATGTGAGATGGTGTGGCAAAATAATGTCTCTGTAATTAACTTTGCCGTACTGGTTTTGAAGTTTTCTCCATATAGGTTCCCTGTCTGTGTGTAAAAAGGAAACTTACAGCAGACATACAGTACAGGCAAGCAACTGGGTGGCACAGATCAAAACAGAAACCAGTAAGAGCTCAGTGGCTTTTGGCTGGCAGGGCAGGATCTGAGCTACTATGTGAAAAACAGGCCTGTAAGTACTGGATACTCGTAAAGATTGGATACTCGTAACGCACATGGTGACAAGTGAAATCTAACAACTATTTAAACCAGGTACGTTGAGGAAATATCATTAATTCCCAGCTGTGTTACAGGAAAATTATGAAAATGTTGTTTTACAAAACATGTTCAGGTGGAAAGAGCAGTGGATAGGACCAATCTGCAGGCCCTCAGAGAGTAAATACTGTGAATGGTATGCACCATCGTGGGGACACTCAGGGGAGGATATGGCTCCTCGTGACCAGGCACCATCGTGGGGACACTCAGGGGAGGATAAGGCTCCTCGTGACCAGGCACCATCGTGGGGACACTCGGGGGAGGATAAGGCTCCTCGTGAACAGGCACCATCGTGGGGACACTCGGGGGATAAGGCTCCTTGTGACCAGGCACCTTTGTGGGGACACTCAGGGGAGGATAAGGCTCCTTGTGTCCAGGCACCATCGTGGGGACACTCGGGGGAGGATAAGGCTCCTTGTGTCCAGGCACCATCCTGGGGACACTCGGGGGATGATATGGCTCCTAGTGCCCAGGCACCATCGTGAGGACACTTGGGGGATGATAAGGCTCCTCGTGACCAGGCACCTTTGTGGGGACACTCGGGGGATGATAAGGCTCCTTGTGTCCAGGCACCATCGTGGGGACACTCGGAGGAGGATATGGCTCCTAGTGCCCAGGCACCTTTGTGAGGACACTAGTACAGTGGTGGCTGCGGTTCACAACCACTGTGGTCTACGGACAATTTGGCTCGCGACCAAAAATTTTGTGAAAAAAAATATATTGGCTTGCATACAAAATTTAGTCAACAAACAGATTCCTTGACCAGATTCCTTTTTTTTAATACTAGTGTAGCACTGGCGGGGTGCATATCCCAGCATGCCCTGCCTGCCCTCGTAAATAGAAGGACCACAACAGGCACCCAACGAGCACCGAACCCAAATACACAGATGGGGAAACACGAGGTTGTCAGATGCCAAACTGCAAGATGCACACACGGTGGGAGATTTACACACGAGGATCAAACCAGGAACACACAAGACAAGGGCAAACACACACGCAACAATAGGGAACTGCAACAATTAATATTAACAACAATACAAGGGCTTTAATAATTATTAATAAAGAGCGTGATTTCCCCGGCAAGCAAGTCTCCATGTCTCTCTCTGCTCCCGCGATGCCTCGGTCCGCCCGTCACCACACTATATTGTGTTTTTCTTTAAAGTTTTTACTATAAAAACCAGAAAATTAATTAATAAAATTATCATTTGGTAGGCTTGTGAATGAATTAATTGAATTTCAATGCTTTCTTATGGGAAAAATTGCCTTGCTTCACGTACAAATTGGTTCATGACCACTTTCCTGGAACGTATTGTGTTCGTGAACCGCAGGCACCACTGTACCTCGTTTCCACCAACATAGAGCTGGTGCTGGTACTGGGCTGGTTCTCGCTTGGTGCCTTTTCAGAACCAGTCTGCGTTTCCACCAGTTTCAAAGAAGAACCGAACAGAAATGTTATATAGGTGGAAGTGAAAGTAGAGGTTAATCTGCATTTCATTTTTTGGATTTATTTTGCTGAAATGAGAAAAAATATTGTTGAGAATATGACTCATTGTGCCCTGTCTCTATGGCCTATATCCACTTTTGTCTCCATGTAGTTTTGGTGCCAATATTTTACGTAAAATATTTTATTTTCAGCAAATACAATCCAGACTATTTTAAGCCATTTTACGACGCTGACTCCGCAAAGGCTCCCCCATCTGGCCAGCACATCAATCTTTCATTTTTCTCTGAATGAAGAAAAAGAAAAAAAAAAAAAAGATGCAACCTTATTCCGGGCAACTTTTTTTGTGGTGGAAATGCGTAGAACCAGTGCCAGATTGGGAAAAAGTCTAGCAACAGCACCGCGTTGGTGGAAACGAGGGTTAGGGGGAGGATAAGGCTCCTCATGACCACGCACCTTTGTGGGTGGATAAGGCTCCTCATGACTTGGCTGGCTCAGGGTTCTATGATTCACTCTCTAGAACCTTCTCAAGATACTTGAAGCACCTTTTCCTGCCTGCTCTGCAGCCCAGACAGACGTCCTCTGTACTGTACAAGGGCCCGTTATCTCCAGCCTGGGCAGGCGGCCATGCCCAGACCTTCCCGTACCTCTTCCTCTTTCTCTCTCAATAACCCTCCATCCTACTGAGGCGTAGCATTTAACATAAGAACACTGATACGGCACAGTGCAGAAGAGCTAAACAAAGGCCACAATAGCAGCCCGACCTCAACAAGGCAGCAGAGCGTTGCTCTACCATCCGTGGTGCCGTGTGATCCAACGTCAGGCACACGGCTTACGATCGATGGAGACCGAGGAGAGGACAAGTCACCCATATCTCAAGATATCTGCCCATATATGCTTGACTGCAAAGCGAGCTGGAGCATAATTTTGAGATTTTAAAACATTTAAGTGCTATCAGATGGTCGAGCCATATGTTCAGTGACGTGATGCAGTCGGAGCCCCAAAGCCCACAACATTGCTTCACATTTCCATGGCAGACAAAGCGAAATTTGGCAGAGCAGTAGGAGCTGCTACACATGTATGACACTGAAGATGCTGACGCAGGGTCACACTAAAACCATCAGCGGAACCTTTTTAAAGTGATTAAGCGAGGAATGATACAGCGGAGTAGAAAAGGTCACATACTGACACAGAAATAATTCCCAAAACAGAGGCTGCTCAAAATTACATGGATCACTGAATCTCCGGTTCATTTTTGAAGAGTGTAACTTTTTAATCGAAAAAGTCTAAATGTATGACTTAAGGTTGTTCATGCCCTTTTTAAAATGTATAATACAAGTCAGAAATGGGTCTTTGTGAAGAGCTGTATTCATTTCTGCAAGGTGACCCACAGCCATCTTAACTTTGCTGCAGCACACAGACAAGGAAGGAGGGTTTAGGGTCCGTTGGGAGCAGGCATCACGGTGGGGAGACTTCGAACATCAAAACAAGCCACGTCACACACCCACACATCAGAAATGTGTCCCGGTCAGGGATCACACGGCTC
>JAODLC010013603.1:0-20980 GCA_026781145.1 Hippopotamyrus pictus | reverse complement strand
TTACCTATTTGTATTGGGGGGGGGGGGGGGGATTTGCTTGTTTGTGTTTTTTTTCCCCCTCCACCAACCCGCTGAAAATGAGCTTACGACCCACTTGCTCAGAAACACTGGTTGAACAGTTGTATTCATTTACAATCTTATTTCCAAAAAACCTGGGATGTTATATAAAATATAGAAGAGAATGCAGTGATTGGCAAATCATTTAAACCCTATATTTTACAGATACAGCATTGCAAATTTTGAAACTGAGAAACCAGCAATACATTTAAAAAATGTTGGGACAGAGGCATGTTTTCCACTGTGTTGCATCACCTCATTTAACAACACTAAGTGTTTGGGAACTGAGGTGATCAGATGCTGGAGTTTTGAAAGTGAAATGTTGTCCCATTCTTGCTTGATATAGGATTTCAGCTGCTCAGCAGTTCAGGGTCTCCGTTGTCGTATCTTTTGTGTCATAATGTTACAAAATATTTTCAGTAGGTGACAAGACTGGAATGCAGACAGGCAAGTTTAGTGCCCAGACTCATTTACTACTGAGCCGTGCTGTTGTCATACGTGCAGAATGTGGGTTGGCATCGTCTTGCTGAAATTAGCCAGGCCTTCCCTGAAAAAAGGCGTCATCTAGATGACAGCGTATGTTCCTCTAAAACCAGTCAGTATTAATGGTGCCTTCCCAGTTATGCAAGGTACCAAAGCTAAGGCTGCGATACGACGATATATATTCGATGACAAAATAAATATATCTATTGTTTCATATTATGCTCTATCGCTTATTTTGTGGTGTCGCAAAATACACTATTTACGGCAAAATGTTTTCATCATTTGGATGAAAGTTTTTAAGGTTACACGTCACCACATGGACGTGGACGTATATGTTCACAGACAATGGATTCTGAAGTGTTCCTGAGACCATGCAGTGATTTTGACTCTAGAATCATGTTTGTTTTTAATGCTGTGTCGCCTGAGGATTCAAAGATCAAGTCTGTCCAATGTTGGTTTTCAGCCTTGTCCCTTGCGTACAGAGAATTCTCCAGATTCTCTAAAAGATGGAGATGATATTACGTACTGTGGATGATGAAATCCCCAAATTCTTTGCGATATTACGTTGAGAAATGTTATTCTTAAATTGTTTTACTATTTGTCCATGTGGTCTTTCACAGAGTACTGTGCCCCTCCCCAGTTTTACTCTTGGGTGCTCTTTTTATACCCGATATTTAAAATGTTGCTGTCAATGCATCAAATTATATATCTGCAGTCTTGTGCAAAATTCAAAACTGTAATGTTCATGTTTGTTACAGAGTTCGAGCAGCTGTTCCAGAGTGGGATCGAGACTTAAAAGCAGCATTCGCTTAAAATCGTAAGTGTGCCCTGAAATCAATTTTAGCTGCTCAGTGTCCCTGGAAAACAGTTTAAATGTAAAAGCTTGTCTTTTAAAGATGTTTTCAATAGAAAACTAAATATGTGAAGCAGTATGTCATACCAGATTTTGACAATTGTTTAACACTGGCAACTGCAAGTCAAAGAAATAAATACCAGGCAGCTGAACTTTTGGTTAAATGCATAGTTGCTGTGATGGGGCTTTAATTAATATAATATATATTTTCTCATCATTTACATATGTAATTCAAGATGTACGTGAATGCCTGTACAGGAACTTGCAGTTCATCAGACTGGAGTATAAGAGTATCAGATACGTACCCATGCAATACAATTAAATGCATCAATCTAGTTCCCCCAAATGTCTTTACGAATAAACTTGAGGCATAGTGGTAGGGTGGTTAAATTGCGTTAATGGGCTTTAAGGCAGACTGTCTTTTCTCACTGCCTGCATCCAAATGTGTCTTTCCTGTTAATGCAGACGCCAGCTGCGCAGTGGACGCAGGCGAGGGATCAGTGGCCCCTCTCGCTCCAGCTGGCCTTCTGTCTCTATCAGCCGCTCCCTCCTGGGTAATTTTGAGGTACTCTAACAGTCCTACCTGTCGCTGTGCTCCTCGCTGGCTATAAACACTGATCTTTACACACGTTCTGGATTTTTACCTCCCCAGTTCCCTTAGTGAGGTGTCACCTGTGTGTCTACCTGTCTGCCCAGGAATCTATTCTGAAGGGCCGCTTCTCGCCATCGGGTCAGATTGAGGGCTTCACTGCCGAGATCGGTGCCAGTGGATCCTACTGCCCACAGCACGCCACCCTGCCTGTCCAAGTCACCTACTATGACATCTCTGAGCACAGTGCCCCATCCCCCTTCCTGGTAATAACATTCTCTTGCACTCTTACCATGAAGTGTTACAATGGTGGCGTGTGGCTCGTGGGCTAAAGCTCTGTGCCTGTGATCGGAAGGTCGCCAGTTTGAGCCCAGCCTTGGTAGAATAGTCACATGTCTGCGGGCCCTTGAGCGAGGCCCTTAAGCCCAACCTCGCTCATGCCTGTGGCCTCCCTTTGCTGTGATCCGCAAGTCTGTGTTACGGAGAGCAGGATGGGGAAAAGAGAGTTTCCGCGCAAGTTCAGTAAAAGTTCAGTGTAAGATTCGGCCTCCCTGGTGAAGTTTTATTCAATCATTCATTAAAAGCCACAAAAGTCATCTTGTATATCTGTACCACAAATAATAATTGAAAGTTTTAAAATCCAATTTATCATTTTGTTTATCCCAAATTAATCATTAACTGTATTAGCGTTCAATTGTATCTTTTTTGTACTGACAGCATTACAGTTTTGAATAACTTAGATACTTGGTAATGTATCAAGCTGAATATCCGTATGTCTGCTGAGAACATCATGGTTTGCAATGGTTGTTCCAGGGAGTGATCTACCTAGAGGCTCTGGGAAAGAAGGGCTACAGCATTCCCAAAGCAGGGACAATCCAAGTGGTGAGTCTTACTTATTATGATTATGTTCATTTTTTTGCTTTGTCTCTTTTGTTTCTTTTCCTTTTGTACGTTTTAGCCCACGGCGGTGGTCTAAATTGTATATCGTTTTTACCACTGAATTTTGTTTTTTTTTTTTTTTTTTTTTTACTTTGTTTTTCCCTCCCTGTCCTAGACCTTATTTAACCCCAACAAAACAGTGGTGAAGATGTTCCTGGTGACATATGACTTTGGGGACATGCCTGTAAATCACATGACCTTTCTGCGCCACCGCATCTTCCTGGTCCCTGTTGAGGAAGCAGAAGGACAAGTGGCTAATGTAGAGGGAACGGCCATGGATAGGAAGAAAATTCTCTGCTACCTGATACACCTCAGGTAATATATGAGGACATGCTTACATTTCAAAGTATTGAAATGTCAGTGTTGCCAACTGTCACGCATCTGGCGCTAGCCCACGGTTTCAGACTGTCCTGCTCATGCAAGAAATCTGTATTATTCCATTATAAACTTAAAATTAGCTGCATCAAAAGCATTGGAGTAGTTTGCAAACCCTACAGACTATTGCAAGGTAATAAAACTGTTACATACATGTAAATGCATGTGTGTGTCTGTGCAGACTTGTCTCGAATTGAAAATCTCTAAAGTGCATGAAGAGTTCTGATCGCTAAAATGTACGGAGGCACTGACGTATGCTTTATGTTGCATTTTGTATAAGAGCTGTTACAACCACAGCAGGTATGTGATGATACTGACAGATATTCTTGTATACATTCTTCAACTGCAAGATGAAGCATTTCATAGAGACAACCCACTTGATGTACTCAGGCCAGCTATGCGTTAACTAATGTTGTGAATATATTTTGTACTTTTAATGTGAATTGTAATTACCTTCAATAATAATTTCTTCCCTTTTCAGATTCCAGAGCTCCAAATCTGGGAAAATCTATTTGCACGATAATATACGGCTGCTATTCTCCCGCAAATCCATTGAGGTAGACACGGGAATCCCTTACGAGCTGAAATCCTTCACCGAGGTGCCAAAAAACCCCAAATATTCCCCTCGAATGTGATGACTGCCCCCCGTCCCGCCCCATCAGTTACCAGTGGACTAAGGAGCAGACAAAAGGACTGCTTATATGAAAGAAAAAAAAAAAAGAGATGGAGAAATTTGAAAGACAAGCACCCTTCACAAGACTGAATTCAGTGTTAACCTGCATGGTGACAAAACCTGCTTTTCTGCCGCTGCTGTTTTAGTGACAGTATCGCTCTTCATCCTTCTTACACCCTCATGGGACCTGCATCCCTGTCCCAGCAGCAGAAAGGATGGCGGGCTGCTCTGTGGCTCTGCACGGTGCCTCGGTCACGCATACGGTGTCCCACATGGCATCCTACACGGCCCACTTTTCTAATTGGCGTCTGTGTCAAAACATATCTGGGGAAAAAGAGTAAAACGAAGAAAATGGGTAAAATGGCCGAATAACATTGGAAGGTTGCCGTTCTGAGAAATAAAATCAGAAAGGTTGTGTTTATGGGGCGACCTCTTTATCCTAATGAACCATACCACTTGTGTTTTGGCAGAAATCGTAAAATAAAACCTCTTGTCTTACTCATGGGAACAGTAGCATTGTAATGACGGAGAATGGGTTAGTTGATGCTTTGTTCCTTATCTGTTCTATTTTAGTGTACATAGAGTGCAATTGTGTATTAGACCTGTTGCCATTAAGTGACAGGCCAATAAATAATGCTGTTTAATTTATTAGTATAGTTTGAAGCAATATGCTGCACAGTTAGTATGTTATGTTGATTTGAAGTCCTTAATGTACAGTGAATTCTACGACAGTAGTAGGAACAACAAGGAAAGGCATTTGTGTAGTTGGAGTGTCAAATCCTAAACGGAATACTTCATTTATATATATTACATTTCTGTTACAGCTTCATGCCTTGCATTAAAGCTGAGCATTGAGCTGGAAAGTTAATTCATCTGCTGGCATTCTGTCTTATTTATTTTTTGCCTAGTAATTTCTGTTGTGCAAGAATCGAGGCAATTAAAATTCTGTGCTGTATTCACTGCTAGCTTACAATCACCTGATAAGACCCTAAGACCCAGAGGTATTAAACACCAGGAATGACTTTCCTGAGCAAAGCTTTAAGCCAAGACTGCAGACTGCAAGGAACATTTATTGATTTAATTGTGTGATAAATTTTGAATATTTAACAAAGATTGGATGTTTAATATTTAACAGAATCTGGAATCCGGATGTGTGAAACCATTTTGTTAATTTTTTGCTCAATAAAAATCTATTATCTATAGTAATCTTTTACAACTAATGCTGTTTTAAGTTTCCACTTAGTTAAAATGCAAAATGGTAAATACTGAAAAATGGCTGCTATAGCTTCACAAAATATTATTTAATATTCATTTGTTGGTTGCTTGGAGTTTTGCATTCATGCACTAACTTATTAAATAGTGAGCATTAATTCCATGGAGGGCCGGTGCAGGTTTTTGGGATGACCTCTCAATCAGCCAATAATAAAACAGTGGTTCTCCACTCCAGTCCTGAGGAGCCACTGTTATTGGCTGATTGAGAGGTCATCCCGAAAACCCACACCGACACTCCAAGGATCAGGTTCATCATCCTTGAGTTATCAGGTGTAAAGACACCTTTTTCTCTCTGTCTTTCTAGTCTTTGGTACCCAGTAATGAACTTCATCAGAAAAATGTTCTAAACTCATTCATCTTTCTAAGCCCTGTTAATTTTCTCATGATGAATGAGCTGTTATTAGATATTAAAGATGAAATGTTATCTTGATTTGAACCACAGCATTATCATAATTAGGGAAATGATTGAGTGATGAATATTATACTTCCATCCATGTGGCAAATGAGGGCAGAGTCCAGTATGTCCACAATCTCCAAAAATGTGACAATCCTCTGAATATCTGATGGCCTTTTCTCTGCCCTTTCATGACCTTGATGAGAGCTTTGTATTCCTCTGCATCTTTGAGTCTTTACTATGACAATAATGAAATGTTATTTGATACAATCTAGGAAGAAAAACTTTTATAAATGCATAACATGTCAGTTGATCTCTTATATATGAAATTGTATAGTGCAGTCAAAGCAGCAGCTTGTGACTAAAACATTTCAGAGAGGAAACAATCCCATCAATTTATACTCGCATAACCATGAAACACAGCATTTATCCAAACTGCCTTGCTGTTTCCCCTTTTATGGAGCTGCGTGTTTTACTGATGCGATTTAGGTTAAATCAAGAGGATCGTTCTGGAAGCTGACACATTAATGGTTGTTTAAACAGAGTGATCATTTTTAATGGCTAAAATGACAAACCGTGAAAGGTAGTAATACAATCACTTGCAGTGGATTACCATTCTGTTAGCGATGTAACCTAAGGTTGAAAGGAGAACAGTTCGATAAATGCTTTCGTATGTCTTTGATTTTGTGTGACCATTTTTTAGAAAACAGTATTGACTGCATCAGCTTCTTGAGTGACTCTAGTGCTTCAGCACATTGCTGAGTACAGCCTGGGTTCAGTCCTCATGTTTCCCTGGCATAAAAGAGTTGGCAGAAATGTTCCCAAACACACATTATCGAGATTCTCATTCACATTGAATATGATTCAGTCATTTTAAGAAAGCCTTTTAAATCTTTTTTTGGTTGCTTCTTTTTGTATCACATATTAACAAGTCATGAGTACACAAAGAGACTTCATAAGCTGTCTTCGGTCATTGTGACTTTTGTGGGGGGGTGGGATTTAAACGTGCTCAAAATTAAGAAGGGGTAGCCAGCTGTTCTCCACAGCTATATTCCTACTTTTACAAAACACTGCTTTGCAATTTTAATAAACCAATTTTCATCAAGAAGTAAATTTTGGTACCATCCAGAAGATTAGCTGTTAAAAGGAGTGATTAAGCACTGAGTGGAGACCTAAACCTTACAGCTCTTGGGGGCTTCTGGTCAATCTCTGGCATTTATTAGATAGATGATGAAAATAAATCTCTACTTTCTAATCATTGAAGTTAATAAGAGAAATCAGCATGTCCATTACCAGGAGAAGCTGAGTGGAAATGGATGGAATCATTGAAATTCAAGTGAGGGTTATTCAGACCTTCCCTTAGTAGGAATCTCACAGAACTGGTCCTCAAACAAGTATTAAAAAAAAATAAAAAATCACAGCCCCATGCAAACTGTTACCTCCTCCGCCCCATGGCCCCATGCACGCATATTTCACCATTATTGATGTTCAGTACAATACAGTAAATGAATGATTCAGAATTTTTTACAATAGCACGAAAACAAAATTATATTAAAGCAATTGGTTAAATAAAATCCTTCAAGTCAGACCATAGAGTTTCACGGTTGTTCATTTTACTCATTTTTTAATGACCATGAGAAAAACTAGTTTTAGTATGAAATATTATTTTAAAAAGGCAAATACTGAACCCTGCTATTATCCTGTGGAACTACAAGAAAATTCCGATATTGATAAAAGGTTGGTGAATTGAGTTTTGTCTGTTTCTGGCTGGCAGCTTTAGAGTTGCTCCTGCTGGGCTCCTGTCTGCACTGGAACAGTCTGCTTCTGTGGCTGGACTCTGGACAACGTTTGCAGGTTCTGCCAGCAATCTCCAGCCAAGAAGCAATTAATCTCCTGTCCCTCAGCTATAATTTTACACCTCATTGGTTTTGAGCATCTTCTGACTTTTTAAACAATGTTATGGAAACTTACAGTGTGTTTTTTTTATTTGATGGAGAATGAGAAATCTGTAGTAGGTTAGAAGATGGATAGGGAATGACCATTCCATTCATTATACCATGTAGTACTTAAAATAAGTGAAATTATGCCCTACAGTAAATGAATTTGATGAATTATGTTATTTCATTGTGATCTTTGAAATAAAAGCTTCTGTTTATTTTCTACAACCAAGCATGAGCACACACGCGCACACACACATACATAGATACACTTAGTGGCCACTTTATTAGGTATACTAATTAAAGCATTAGATACAATCATTAATGAAAACTGCCTGCTTCTCCCTGAGTTTACAGAAAATGTTACAGTGAACAGGGGCAGTAGTTCAATTATAATTGTTATTGTTGTTATTCATGATAATAATGCTGATTTTTATTTTTTTTACGGTACAAGCGAGAATATCATACACACAACAACAACAATACAGTTACTGGAACAGGAGAAACAACAGAGAAGTGGGAGACAGTGGAGGACGACAACTAAAAAGAAAAAGAAATATTAATACTGCGAACAATAAGATTATTAAAATGAAATCGATTGCAAGTATCTTACATATACAGTACCTTGTTGTATGTATAAATAAGGATCGTGTCACATATCAAGTAAGTTAGCAAAGGGTTTTGACGTGTAGATATCTGTCTTATGAGTTACGAGTTTTTTTTTTTCCTACCAGGGAAATACAGGAAGGAAGATAGAACAGAAGATATAGAATAATAATAATAAAATCAACAATAAACATATAAATACATAAATAAATAACACAAGAAAATAATGACAGAGCCAGTGGGTGATGTCATGCAGTAAATATGCAAAGTTGCATACTAAAGTTCCCCCTTAATGGTGGACATGTGTTGTGTGTGAGCATGTATGTGTTTGTGTCTTCCTGCTTTTTGAGGAAGATAAAAGTGACACATTGGGGGGAAGAGATGGAAGAGAGGAGAGGTGGGAGTAAAAGGAAGATTAATGGGGGGAAAGTTGGTGTTCTGTCAACCTAGGCAGGTTGGGCCCACTGTGAGCGTGCCAGAGGGAGAGGCCTGGTGGCCCCCAGGATAGTGCCCCACCCATGACAAACGCACCCCGCGCAAACCACACCTAACACGACCCGCAACCCCTATTCTAGGATGGAGTTGTGTGGGTTTTTTTCCCCGTTAGTCTGTATGAATGGGAGAGAGATCACTGATCTAGTGTGATGCATTAAAAGAAGCAGGTCATGCAGGTTTGTTCCAGCCCAGAGCAGGAGAGATCAGTAGTCAGGAAAGCGGCCTCTGGAGGGCCACCACCCCAGAGCAGCTCAGAAACCCATCTGCAGTGCACCCGATGACCCAACCCCCCAGGGGCAGAGGGCGAGAGGGAGGGGAGGCAGTGGGGCGAACTAGACCTCCTGTAAGTACAGTAACGGGGTTAGGAGGCTGGTGAAGTCAACACTGGAAGAGAAGGACGGAAGGAAGGAAGAGAGGAAGAAAGAAATACAGGGTTGGATATATATAATCATTGAGGGTGATGATGATGATAATAATAATGATGAAGGGCAAGAGAGACAAGCATGTGACCAGTGATCATAAAATATTTTGCTGCAACCATCAAAAAAACCCATAAATATAAATAAACATTAAGTAAAAAGGGAAAAAATATATATGTATACATGCACATACAGACACAATGGGGGGAAGCATTCATTGTTGTGCTATGTAACCAATGTGGTGTCTGAGTGTGAATGGATTCCATTGTGTAACGATGTGCGTTTTGTGTATGGTTAAAGAATTCTATTGTGATTGAGTACTGCTATGAAGGGATTCCAGATTTCTCTAAAGAATTGTGTATTTTTCTTGCATGATGCAGCTTGTTTTTCAAGTAAAAGATATTCCAAGAGTTTTTCCCATTGCCGGGTGCTTAATAAGTTTTTAGATTTCCAGCTGAGTAGGACAGATTTTTTGCCTATAGTTAAAGAGATTAATAAAGGATTTTTATATTTACTGGGGTGATCAATCTGTGTTACATCACCAAGCAAGCACAGAGGTGGAGAAAATGGGATCCTGTTATTCAGTATCGATGATAATATCTGAGTTACTGCTGTATAGAATGGATGAACTGGTTGGCAACCCAGTAATAATACTGATAATAATAATCATCATCATCAAGAGAATCTAAAAGTGAAATTTCAAGACCAAAGCAACATGGGGTCAGAAAAGAAATCAAGGCACATACAATGCAGTATGAGGATTCATTACCTGGTGATGATAAATAAATAAATATGCATATAATGAACAGGTGTGAATGCAGTGTCGTCTGTTCAATCAGCTGTGTCTTTACTGTTAAATAGAGACACAATAATTGGAAAAAGAGTAATATTGTACAGTTTCATAGCAGCAAAAAAGCTTCAAAGAGCATCATGGTGGAATGAGACAATAACTAATCATACTCCAGGATAAAGTACTGTATAATGGAGTGGGCATGCATGGTTGTTAATGGATAATCTCCAACAATTTCTTCTCTGCCACTTCCACTACTGAGTTCAGTTTGAATCCAGTCATCAAACTGTGATGCGATACCGGCTATTTCGAACCCTGTTTAGCAGCCTACTGCTCATTTTGGAAGACCAGAGCCATCTCAAAACAGCTAGGTTTGTTCTTTTTGTGCAGCTGTAAAGCCAAGCACAAGCACTAGGTGGCACCAACAGGACAGATTTTAGTGATTCCTTCTGGAATATCTAGAAAGTAATGAGATTGTCAGTATCGTCTGAGCAAGCAGGATTGAATGAAGGAAATCACCCAAGCCTCATGTGGTTAACTTGAGTATTTATGCCTGTTTGCTCATGCCTGGGAGAGTTCTTATATATTTTTTTTTTATAGAGTTTTTCTGGTTTTGGTTTTTCTTTGGTATTTTCTGTCTCCATGAAGATAATTGTTTTTGTTCAGAATCCCCGCCTTTGTCTGTTTTTTGGAGTCCTGTTAACAGCACAGCTGTGTTGTCTGTCTAGAGCGTTGCTAAGGGGATCCCTGGTATGTCAGAATTTCACCGCTGGTTCCTCTGGCTTGCTCACGATCATCTGCAATTGGTTTTCCTTCCACCACAAGACAAAATCCCCCAGCTGTAATCGACGATGTCATCAGGCCCCACAGTCTGTCATGTGTTCGGTCTGGAGAGCTGCACAGGAATGGTGTCTATCCCCATCTATCCCTGTAAACATCCAGACCGTCCCCACCCTGTCCCTGCATGCACAAAAAGCGTCCCCATTCTTGTCCCTGCATGCACAAAAAGTGTCCCCATTCTGTCCCTGCATGCACAAAAAGTGTCCCCATTCTGTCCCTGCATGCACAAAAAGCGTCCCCATTCTGTCCCTGCATGCACAAAAAGCGTCCCCACCCTGTCCCTGCATGCACAAAAAGCGTCCCCATTCTTGTCCCTGCATGCACAAAAAGTAGTTTATTTCACAATACTGATACACCAATAATTTCTTTTACTAAACAAATAATAATACTAAATAATTTGTTGTGATAACACTTAACTTGCATAATCATCATTTTACAAAATAAACAACAAACCTGGACATACTTTGACATTTTTGTCCTTGATAAAACCACAGCTTTAAATAAACGATGCGTTGTCAGCTGCTGAGGTTTACAGGTTTTACTTATGACAATCTATGGTGGATGCTGGTTATCTTCCTCTCCTGATGGCCATAGAAACGAAACTGGATTTCCATTAAATGACATCTGCAAGGGTATAGGCTGCACCCTGGATGGCCTGTGCCGCGATGGACAGCTGTCTGTGCACCTGGTTCCAGTCCTTCTGGAGGTCGCTTTTCTTAGCCTGCTCAAAAGCATCGGCAAGCCCTGGGAAAGTCGGCACCCCGGACGCCCTGGAAGTCCAGATTACATGCCTGATAGGAAAAGTTGGGAAATTCACATATTTAGGGTACAGGAAAATTATATTCTGGATAAGACCATTTTACTTGCTACTGGGTTATTGTAACAGGAGGGAAATGGTATCAAACCTGTATCCATATTTGTCAGGGAATGCTTGAGGGTCTAGAAATGCCCGTTCCAGCAGCATGAGCTGGTCATTTATGCTCCGAGCCTTCAGAGGCCTGAGAAAGAAACATTTAATAATAATAATGATAATAATAATAAGACTTGCTGTACATCACTGTACAAAAGAGTGTGAAAGGGTAGTGAGGGTCATACTGACGATTCTTTTATGAAGTTACTGTTCAGGATCATTTCGTTCAATCTGTTGGTCGCTGCACGGAACTTGGCCACGGCGTTAGACAGTGGTTCTAGGATATAAAATGGGATTCACTGACACCAAGTTAATCCTTAACTAAGCCCAGAATTACTCCACTTTGATTTAAAACATTTCATTCTTTTATTTTCTTCAATATTTTTTGTTTATGCGTTCTCAGTTCTAATTGTGTCCTGTCTTGCATATTGTATTCTAATTCTTTGGAATTCTACGTAAAATAGGTTACCAAAGTTTAGCCGTGCATTGTCTTATACTGCAATATGAAAATAGGTCGAATGATTCGGATATGGTCTCAGTCGGTTAAAGTTCAACGATTCAAGGACTCAGAATTTTTATTGTCATATGTATGAGTACAAGTACAATAACATACTTGCTTGTGTACCTCCTGTCGACTGAAACTACATAACAATAAAACCAGGCTTACCCACAGAGATCTTCTTCTGTGCCAGACTGTCACCAAAGTTCTTCAGTGCAGTATCTAGGTATTGCTCCAGACTCTCTGCATAGTCCGTTGAATTAAACGGCAGCAGGAGGCTATCAGACAAACGCAAGAGCACATTGCCTGCTGTCCTTGCCACGGTTTGGTGACTCGTGAATCCTGAGCCCAGGAGACAGACCGATGAGTACAAGCTCAACATCTACCAAAATGCGCCACGAAGCTTTCTGCTTATAATATTATATGTGGCAAAAGTATGCAGTTACAACAAAGATATCCATTCTTCAAAACAGAATTTTAAAAAGGAATGGCCTAGTCTAGTTGATGATGGCTTCTGTGAGTGGAATGTAGGTGAAAACTGGCAGAAAGTATCAATAACAGACATCCTTCATCACAAGTGCAGACAAAATAAGATCTTGCAATGAATATGTAACCTCAGTCCTCACCTGGGTCAATGTACTTGGAGGCATAGTCAAAGGTGTCATAAGCTGTGTGATAAGCTGGGTAAGTCCGAGCATTTGTCTTACTCTATAATAAAACCAGAGATAGCAACTAAGACTGAGGAGCATAGAAAACCCAACAGATGCATTTTAACAGCTCTATGCGTTACTAACCCTGTCATAGGTGTGAGAAATGTCCAGTGAAGTTATACCCAGGAAGTGCATAAAAGCAGCGTAGTCACTTCCTGCTCCTGTCAGAAAGCCCACACTGAAAAATCAAGAAATAAAGCTGATTAGCAATAAAGTCTTTAGTTGACAGATAATAAAAGAAGGCATAAAAATAATGGAAGATACGGACTTGGGAATGATGCCATGACTCGGACTGGTACGGTTGGAGTATTGAATCCAGTTGTCATAGACTGATGTTGAGTCTTTATTTGGTATCTTTACCTGTGTAGACAAGATACTACTCTCAGATGGTACTCTCAGATTGTCTCCTGAATTGAAGAGAGTACCAATGTTGATCATTTTTTTTAACAAGTGTATGTTTGGTGCTATTTTTTCCAGAAAATATATGCCGTATTCTCAGCTTGAACAACTACATTAAATGTGCTAATTAAAAAAAAAAAAAAAAAAACATACTTATTTCACAAAATTGATTATTTTATTCTTTAATTGAAAGTTTAATTTAATCAAATTTAAGTTGTTAGGACATTATTTTATTGCTGTAAATCAGCTTCGGGGCAGCTTGTTGTATATGTCAGATGTGATATTTGTATAAATCACACATTTAGGTGTAGAATGATTTGGTGACAATAAGAGAAATATTTATTATGGTGTTCAAGTGCTTTCAACTGGTGTGTTAGTGCTAGAACACACAGTGTCTTGTAATTTGATAAAACCGTAGTTATAAACCACCTTGTATAAAAGATAAGAAAAAACATACTAATGGTATCTTATAAAATGGCACTCAGCTGTTGCAAAGCAAATGTGCCCTACAATTGAGGGGAAGGTGACTAATTTGATTTCTTCATGTAAAAAAAAATGATATCAGATGGCATTTAGAAGTAGCACCTGCTTGGCAGCTGTGAGCACCACGCTTTGGGCTGCGGGCGACGCCTGAGCTTGTAGGGTGGCATTACCTGACAGCAAAACATCATATTACTCAACTGACAGGGGCCACAGAGGCCTGCCGGGGTTTACTGCGCAGGCATGAGTTAAAAGCAAAGTCAGTCATAAAATCTGCTGATATGATTACATTATCTTTAAGAACTCAGCTATTGAGTTTCTAGTTAATTATATAGTGCTATAAAAGTTAGCATTTAAGAAAATGTCGACCTCACCAAACACTGAAATGTCGACGTTGATGTAGGCCACAGTCCGGGCCCTCAGCTTGCTGTAATACTCCTGGGGGAAGGATTTTTTAAATTGTTTAAAAATGAGAATTCCCAGCCCCTTAATTTCATTTACATCGAGGAGAGTATAAAGAAGAGGTACAATTTTAAAATGTGAATAACTCTGTAGCTGTAGAGACTTGAGTCGATTAAGTTTTCGCAATATTAATGTACCCATTTACAATCCCAGACAGATAATCAAAGAATGCTGTATTTTCAGTTTAGCCACATTTGACACGTTTTTAATTTTTCCATCATTATAGCACCAGTAGTATCCTCTACAGGACCTACAATAAATAACGAAAAGTGTACCTCTGCATATTCAGTTGATCCAATAAGACCAAACTCTTCTGCACCCCAGCTCCCAAATATAATGGACCTGCGGGGCTTCCATCTCCCTGTCACATAGATCAGTACGTGTGACATAGAACAGTACGTGTGACATAGATCAGTACGTGTGACATAGATCAGTACGTGTGACATAGAACAATACGGTGCATATTCCACTCTTACCCAACAACTGATATTCTTTCTCAGTGAGTGAGGCATCATGATCCGTGATTGGACGGGTATTTTACAAATGTTGTCCCGTCACGTCAGAAATATAGCGCCCCATCATTTGCTCTGACTGCAGGCCTTACCTGCCTTCACCATCTTGCCAAGGACCCTTGTTATTTCCAGCATGACCGCTGTGCCGCTGCTGGGATCAATGGCCCCATGCACCCAGCTGTCCCTGTGGTTTCCGTAGATGATGTACCTGTCTGAACGGCGGCATCCATGCAGAAATGCGTTGACATATGCTTTGGGCTGCCACCTACATGCCAACACGCTGAAGGTAATCGTACACTCTTATCAGCTCACCAGGCTCGACGCTGCCTCGAATGACACCCATGACATTGGAAGAGTTCCTGAGCTCACCCTTGTTGTGGATGCCCATCTGCACATCACTGGGAAATGGCAGCATTCATGAATGTACTTGTCTCTTTACTGTTTTTGTAATCTGACAGGTGTTAATTGGCCGGTCTGGAGATTGCACTCCAAAAATAAGCCATGATATCACACGATAGTTGTTTTCAGGATATTACTAGTTAATTAGATATGATCCAAGAATTTGTATATTTTTACAATTTTGTACTTAATATAATATGCACTGCAGTAATGTGCGGTGCTATGAAGGAGTATGCCACAAATAAGCATTATATGTATCACCTGTTTGCAAAGGATGACGTAGCTTTGAATCCTGGTCCTCCAAAATTGTACGTGCAATTGAATGCTCCTTGCCAGGTTTCTGGGGCTGGTAATCCGCCTAATGCACTGCAGCAACCCAAAACAGATTATAATCGAGTCATATATGAAAATATTACAAAGATAGGTATATCTTGCTGTCTTCTTACCAAACAAAATGCCATCAACCAATCAAAAATACTTTGCCTCAGGGCTGGCCCATCTTATAGGTGACATAGATGATTGGTTAAGATTGGCCACCCCTGCCCTAGGCAGACAGGGCTGTTGTATATGCGGGATTTCACTGCAACTCCCTAATTAGATTATACATTATGGATATAGAGGTCTGATTGGCTGAAGAGTCCTCACACCTGGGTTTGAACATCAGACCTACAGGTTATCCCAAAAACCTGCACACGCACCGGCCCTTTGCGGATAAGACTGGGCCCGTCGTGGTGTTGGGCGTCTTTTGATTAGGTGGCACAAAAGAGCAAGTGGAAAAAAATATCAGAAGAAATACATTATACAGACAAAAGTATTGGGACACAATTCTTAATTCTTAATTCCAGCCCTGCTTTGCCTAAAGAATATTGCGATACAAACAATTTGCATGAATTGTAAATTATAATGGGTTATCACCAGTCCACACACCAGATTAAAGAATAGGCATCCAAAAACCCAATTGGTTGTGTCGGAATGGGTGGAATCCCTTTAATGTCAGATTCCGGAATTCTGTAAGTGTCCTCTGGAAGTAAAAGGAAAGAAAACTTTAAATACAAGTGACCCTAAATTACAGATTACATCAAACACAAATATGTATTGTGTATTAAGGATTAATTTGCCCGACAGTATCACCTTTAGCAGCGAGATAAGGAGTCAGCAAGTCCCCAAAGTCCGAGCTGTAGGACCCTCTCTCAACCCCAGTTGGGGGCAAGTACCAGGAGTGGGGGTACGTCTGACTGGCATCAGACATTTTATTATCATTTATATCTTTGGGTTCGGTGTAGACCAGCACTCCGATAACTCCAAACTGGGCTCCATTGATAGCCTAAGAGGCGGATATGAGGTAACCTTGATCAAGTGAGCATGTCGGGCTCTTCACGTGGTTGAAGGTGGCATCGGTGGATGCATGAATGCAATGAAACTCTGAATATGCATAGCACAGGCCTGTATACAGTAATGTAGAAAAGAGTGAACTGGCTTACTTTCGATTGTCTTCCAGCTCCTCCATATTTCACAATGGCAATAGTGTCGCTGAGATTTACAGTTTTGCTCAGAAGCGTGTAGTCCTCCAACGTACCATAGTTGGCATACACAAGCTTTCCCTGGTAAACCAACATTAAAATAATCAGAACAATAAATGTAATCCGTACACTTTCATTATATGTACAGAAGGTGCAGAAGATTAAAATATAAAATGTTAAAATACCCATTTCATAGAAGTAGTCTGTTGCTTGGAAATTAATATAGTTTGATAAGTGTGCTTGGGCCTGTCTGAAGACAATCAGATGCAATAGAATTGTGGATGAACCCTACTGCATAGGTGTAAATAACACCTGTAACCCTGAAAGCACTGAGATACCTTTGCTTGGCCAGCAGGACTATAGGCTGCATATGGCTGGACCACTGCAGGGTCTTCCTGGTCAGCTGTATAAGGTTTCTCCTTCTCACTTACATTAAAAAGGGCAGTCCCAGTTGGTGAAACTAAACAAAAAAAAAAAAAAACATACAATATACAGCGACGGTACTGCAGTGAATGGTGTTGTAATTGACATGCAAGTAACATTTTACTTTTGGCAATAAGCGCAGTGATAAAGTTGCTTGTTCTTTTGTTAACCTGTAAAGTTAAATTTTAACAACCCAAGTTAAGCTCCTTGTTTTATTATATACCACCTGGGTCAATTTTTTTTTTTTCTTTCGATTATTTAAAACATTTTTCTGTATCTGGGACAGATACCCTATTCTAGATCAATTCAAGAGCTTCATATTCATTTACATGTTTAATTTAATACTTTTATATACAAACAATATATCAGGGCAGATAAAAATGAAAGTAATTATATGAATCTAATATGTGAAAGGTAAAATAATATTAATAATCTATATATTATTCTCTACACACCGACAGAGACTCTGTTTGGAGTTTTTTCATCGGGGAAGGACAGGAACACCATGTACTCCTCTCTCCAGGCATCGTCTAGCCCACTGTCTGGGTCCTGCCATCTCTTCAACATGTATTTCACTGTTTCCTCATCTCCAGCTGTTGTGGCCATATGAGGAACCTTGGTCAGCTGCCTGAGAAGATAATGAAGAACTGGGCAGGTAGCTTAAGAAGATCTCATTTTAAGAGAAAACACACATTTATGTTGTTTTAAAATATCATCCGTATTTGTTTATAGTAGCGTTTTGTGTGTCTGTTCATGCATACATATATAAGCTACTTATGCTGATAAGGTTCATGACCAGAATTGTAGCTGAAATTTCAATATGGCAAAGCTAGACATTCCAGAGAAAACTTTAATTTACTGATACAAAACTCTTGTCCTGTGCAAAAATTATAAGCAGTCAAAGAAAATCGTTTTGTTGGTGTAAAATGATTATATTATATCTGTCAAAGTGTGTCAGCTTTCATGTTTCAAAACCTTTCCTAAAATCACCCCAATATTTGCAGCAATCGTCCATTACCCCAGTGTATTTTTTAACTTGACCTCTACCCCACCTTGTTGGGATAATCAATACTTCATTTAGTTATGTAACAAATTAAGCCACTTAAGCAAATTAAGCTAATAAATACAAGGAATGTCTGAGGCTTGGGGACATCTTGCTATCCAACAAGGTAACAGTAACTTTTTGGAGAACAAAAGAAATTCTTGTTTATTTTTTATTGTATTTCTCGGGTTAATTTCCATATGTTCTAATGTCAAATTGTGTTTTTTCATAGCAAAAATATCACTCACTACCCAGATACTGTAAATAGCCTTAAACAGTACACAGTACTGTTTTTTTCCTCACGATTGAAAGAAATATATAAAAGAACTGATTTCCTTTGCAATGGAACATACAATATGATAAGCTTTCAAGTAATTTTCGGAGGAATCCATTCAAAACCTGCCACAAGAAACTTTGACATAACTTTAAATCAGTCATCATATCTGCCCAGGCTACCTGAGGTTCTCTTGTATCTGGTTGTTGTCCACCTCTGCGAGGAACTGGGCAATGACGCTCTCATCCACATCCTGCACACATCCTGGAGATGTGCTGCCGCTTCCTTGCTTGATTCCAAAATGTCCCAGCAGTATGCCCACTGTGAGGGCCACTGCCCCCCCCAGCCCACACAGAAGCACCTTCATTAGCATGGTTCTATCTTGGCTGCCAGAGAAAAAGTGAGAAATGTGTCAGTGATGTCATCGCTCTTTTACTGGAGAAAGTTTTTTTTTTTTTTTTGCTTGCGATATATCTTGATAAAAAAGTTGCTTCACAATAGACTTCATTGGCTAAAGATTTCTCAGGTTGGGGCTGTACTTTACCCCATTCAGGAATGCTTATACAACAGCAGAATCCAGTTCTAGAAGGTCTATGGATACTAACTAGCAGGTTAATGCCACTGACATTTAGTTGTTTACAAAGGACTTTATTGACCCAGTTTGGTATGTTTTGAGTAACTGAAAAAATATTTCTGGACATATAATAATTGGATGTAGAACTTGGTACCGATTCCATGTTATGAAACTATAAAACATAATCCATTAAGGATTGGCATGCATTGGACTATACCGCACATGGCATAAATACCCATGTATATAATATCCGTGATGTGTAGTTATGTCTATGAATGTAAGCATGTCGCATTCTTATGTAGTGTCTAACATAGTGCCCCCCCCACTATGGTGCATGTTGCATTCTTATGTAGTGTCTAACATAGTGCTCCCCCACTGCGTCGTGCTTGTAATCCCCCTGATGGTGTTTCATGGTTACTTTCCCTGTCCGAGCCGTTGCTGTGTTACCTGTGACTTGGGCTTTTGCAAGTTTCCTAAGCCTGTCTCACCTCGCTGATGTTGCAGCAAAATATGTCCTTATGAAAATGAATATTTTCTCTTTCAGATATTTTGATCTTTATATTTTGTAGAACAATTTCAACAGTTGGCAGGGGACTAATACTTTTTTGTTTATTTCTAGTCAGTTATGTATAAGTTGCCAAATATAGTTTTTTTCTCATGAATTTGATCGTGTTCCTGCTAAAGGAGGCCAAAGATCAACACCTTGAATTTTTATAGGCGCTATAAAAGACAGATGAATATGTTGTGATTAGATTTTCAAGGTAAATGTTCAAGCTGAATGTCAGATTTCAGGATCTTATTCAATTTGAACAAGATTCTGAAACAGACCGTTTTGGATGCCATCAAGAAAAGGACAAATTATGAAGATAATCAAGTAAGGTGCTTATAATGTCACATTGAAAGCACTTGGATATCTCTGGGTGAATTAATGTAGTCAAATGGAAAATAAAAATTAATTTTGCCAGTAAATATGATTCAATATGTTACTGCCAGGAACCAAGTTTAATCTTTATGATTAATTTTAACATTTCTATATTTCTAACACATACCTGCACACATATGCTTGTTTATCATATTTAGCTAAACTGAATTTAAATTACAATGCGAATAATTTTATTGTTCATTGGCTTTGACTGTGAGTAGCAGGGGACCTTGGTGCAAAGCTTGCGTAGTTCAGCTTTGTTTCAGGAACTGTTGTCAAGTGTCCAGTGCTTGGTTTAAGACCCTGATATGGATTCCTTGGCAAACAGGTCTGTGAAAGAGAGGCCAAACAAACTAGGAAAAATAGTCTCCCGGATTTAAACCTGAGTGGTGAGTTATTCTGGTTTGTACACAAGTGTACGTGGTACCAGAGCACCCTAGGCAAAAAGTTTATAGTTACTGGGTCATCTGGCTTGTGTGTTTTGGTCTCTTCATTTGAGTGTCGAGCAGAACTATTAACC
Organism: Hippopotamyrus pictus; assembly: GCA_026781145.1. NCBI lineage: Eukaryota > Metazoa > Chordata > Actinopteri > Osteoglossiformes > Mormyridae > Hippopotamyrus > Hippopotamyrus pictus. The sequence continues at coordinate 612 of JAODLC010013603.1, read as the reverse complement.
AATCACCCCTACAGACGTGGACAAATTTGTTGGCACCTTTCTACAAAAATAAATAAATCACAAATATCATAAGAAAACATAAGAACATAAGAACATAAGAAATTTACAAACGAGAGGAGGCCATTCGGCCCATCATATCTCCGAAATACCCTGAAACTGACAAACGTTTAAAGGTATCCCTTATTGTTTATTCCATACAGTAATTACCACAAATCAGACTGCTTATGATTCAGTTGAATATTTTATGTAAATTAAATGAATGAAAATGGCACAGAAAAAAATTTAAAAATAAGATGGTACCCTTAATTTAATATTTTGTGGCACCACCTTTTGCAGCAATCACTGTCAACAAGTGATCTCTGTTCTTCACAATGAGACGTCTGCATTTGCCAACAGGTGGTTTGGCCCACTCTTCCTGAGCAAACTGCTCAAGCGGTCTCCGGTTTGAAGGGTGGCGTCTCCACACTGCAATTTTCAGATCTTATAGGATTAAGATCATGTGACTGGCCAAAAAGCTTTGTCACATTGTCTCAAACTTTGGGGCTTGTCGACATGCATTTTGGCCAGTTCCACTCTGGCTTTTTTATGTTCTTCTGTCAGTAGTGGAGCCCT
>JAODLC010012929.1:0-21128 GCA_026781145.1 Hippopotamyrus pictus | reverse complement strand
TCTTGTACCAGGCTCGGCCTTGTCCCAGGCCACCTGGAATTTAAGCCCTGTGATATGTGCATGTGTGATCCTACACTAGAATTTGAATAATGAAGGACTGCACCAGATCTACAGTCAGTGCAAACCCAATTAAGCAATAAGCAGCAAACAGGGTGGAGTAAAACATTCTTAAATTAGTAAAAGGTCACTTACACAACTCACAGGCTCACTACCACCCATCACTAACTATTACTCGATCAGAAAAGTAATTTGCCACCTGTTCAGCACCCCGCGATGTTCTGAGAAATGTAGATCTGGGCTTCCTCCGGGGTGGAGAAAGTTTTTTCCGTATTTTGGTAAGTGATTCTGAGTTGGGCTGGGTAAAGGATACCAAACCTCACCCCCTCCATCTCACAAAGCTGTTGTCTGATGTCATTGAATGCAGTGTGGGCTCTGGCTACTTTAGTGATATAATCTGGGAAAAATTAAATAGACATATCGTTCATCTTGATTCGTTGTTTCTCATGAGCAAGATGCAGAATATTTGCACAATCCTGGTAATAGTGGAACCGGGCTACAATGACGTGTGGTGCATTCTCCTGCTTAGGCATCGGAAGGACCGACTCAAAAGCTTGCTTGAGCAGTGCCGAAACAGAGGATGTGGAGCAATTTAGAGACTCTGGTACTCCAACTATTCTGACGTTGTTTCTCCGCAGCCTTGCCTCTAAATCATCACATTTGCAGCATGTCAGTTATTGCAGTCAGGCGGCTTACTTCTTTCTGTAGATTTGAGATGTCATCCGTACATGTAGACAGGCTTTCCTCCATGCCTGATACTTTGACGTTAATCGAGGACAGCTCTGAAGTAGTTGACTCCTTGTACTCCTTCAGCTCAGACCTGGCTGCATTAATGTCAGACCTGACGATTGCCATTTCACTCTCCAAAACAGCTCGAAGTTCGACTTTTAAGGCTTCTACTTAAATCTTTGTGCAGGGAGGTCAGAAGCTCACTTTTAAAAGACTCGTTGTATAATGCAGACGCGCCTGCAGCCTGGTCTGCATCTCCCTTGGGGGTCTTTTCGGTGGAGGTTGAGGTCAGAATAGGTGTTGCAAGCCTCGCTGTCAGAAGAGTCGTTTGCTTTCCTTTGGATGATTTGCCAGCCATTTATCCAAATTGACTTTGTACAATATACCCCCAGACCTAGTCTCTACTGAGTTTTATGTGCTTGAATGTGCCGAAAGTAGTACTTTTAAAAGGATACTCTGCTGTGCTCAGCAGCAAACTGTTTACGCCATAGCTTGCTCAACAGCACCCCCCACTGGAGTTTTTGCCTTGAAGCTTAGGTTATGGTTTGCGGCTATGCTTAAGTTTAGCATTAGGATTGAGGCTAGGGTTAGGATTATGGTAATGGTTGGTATTAGGGTTAGTGTCAAATCAAGATTGATTGCTTTATGCAAAACAAAAATTGTGATTCCAAATCAACAAAATAATAGGAACAATATGATGACAAGATGGACCCTGTTCAAGCAAATGTTCATCTTATACCCAGCAAGGCGTTATATGTCAGCAAACAAAATGGACTGTAACATATCATCAATAATCTGGCAACTGATTATGTGACCGACTTGGTGACGCAACAGTCTTTGGCAAACTTGAGACCTGAGATCTGAATCCTGTATGTTGCATTTAGGATCCTTCAGATTTATCAGTTCTGCTCCAAGGTACCTGTGCATTGCAGAGGGTAAAGGTATGTTACAGGTGGGAATGTTCCTTGGCACATCAATATATGAAATTCAATAATAGCCATTGTGGACTTAAGGAATTTGCCAGGAAAGGGTGTTAAGTCCATTATCTCTCAAGAAGACCTAGGAAGCAATTTATAGTGCTCTACCACAAAAAAATCATACCACAAAATTTTGTGTTCTGCCACAGCGCTTACAGAATAACAATACTCTCTTCCGGACTAAACCCAGGGTGAAAGTGGTTAGATTACAGCATAGCTATGTTTCTAACCAAACATACTGTATATGAGTCACTTTTTGCCTCAGGTGTATATTTACCTCCTCTGATTCTGCTCCATTGGAATCAGTGGGTGAAAGCGTTTCCATCTCCTGATCATGTGATCCCTACAGGGTCATTTAATAATTTTCATATTTACAGGTTTCATTAAACAATATACTGACTATGAAATGGTATTTACCTTTCAGTTTATATGACAACCTTTTAAAGTATTCAAATATGAAACTTTTGACATAATTATGTTTAACAGGGGGCCATGTACACGAAGAATGTACTGACATCTTCCTGTATCCTGGAGTTACAATAAGGGCTCTTCTTCTGCCTCTGCAGACTGCATAACTAAAGGGATGGGGGAAGTGCACAGGGCCACAGCTTTTCTAAAGACAATGTTATCTATCATATCCACAGTGCAGAGAGTGAAAGTGAGTATAGAAATAGGACACCGATTAGAGAGGCAGATGTACTTGAACACCCACCTGATAAGGTTTATTATCCTGGTGTCTCTGAAGACAGGGGAATGACTGTTTTATTCTAAGGAAAAGACACAGTTAATTCAACAGAGCACTGGCAGTGGAGAACAATTTCAGAAAACTGACTAGTGGTTATTCCCACAACCCTGAACAGGATGAGAGGTTGGAAGATGGTTGGATGAATGGATGGGTGAGTGGATGGATGGACATACAGTCACTTGTCATGTGTATTATATTCATGTCATGGGTCCCACTAAAAAAACATATTATAGAGAAGTTAAAGTTATTGTGTGATGAACCTTCTGAACTATTAATGTTTAAAATATGCTCACATTCAATTGTAATATTTCTAACAACTTATCTGACAAAAAGACTGATCACATATATAATGTCTAATACAGATCTTGCTTGTTATTGAGGATGAGATGAAATATCTGCAATATTAATGTAATTATGATTAGACAGTACCATGGCATCCTATATGTCTGCTAAAAATTCCACAGAAGTTAACAAATTAGGAGAGCAGTATTCAGAGGATGCCATGGACTCCATATTACACTCTGTCTCACTTTATGCTCTACTGATATCTTTGGATCTGTATCTACTGTAAAGATGCTCCAAGAGTTACAGTGATGGGCTGTGGTACCTACAGGCAACATGTGTGTCCACCCACTTTGATTTTCCACTGCAGAAGGATTGGCCGGTTTTGGAAGGTGACAGTGATGTAAAACCGAAAAGATGCTTATTTTCTGTTCACATGGGGTACATCATGGTTAACTATGTGCAAATTTCCATGAGCATGTCTGTAAGAATCACCATGTTATGTTACTATCAAATGCTAGTGAAATTAGCATTCATGTGTGTAAATTTGCACTACGAATCCATTCCATTCAACTGTTCTATAGTACTTTTATAAGTCAGGTCAGGTCAGGTTGGGAAGCATGTGCTGATATAGCGTGTTGCCACACCCAGCACATAACGAAACTCCTCAGGATCCTGTGTGGCGACCCCCCAGGTAGGCACATGGTCCAGTCCCACACTTCAGAAATGGCCATCCATCTGCTGCAGTCAGGTATTACTGGGGCATCCCCTCGGCCCAATCCAGCTGCTTGTGTCCTCAGCAATGAGGATTCTTTGAGCCGGATCACTCTCAGGAAAATGCGCCATATGGTCGTAGTGCCATAACTGAGGCTCCCTCACAACGCAGGTAATGTGTCTCCACCAGGACTCTGAAGACTTGGACCTCTTGCAAAGATATCGGGAGCGCCACACTTCTTTCCAGCGACCTCATGACCCCCCACGCTCTCCCAATCTGTCTGCTGACTTCATAGGAAGAGTCACCAGAGACATGATTGTTGCTGCCGAGTTACGTAAATCTCGGTCAGAGCATAGACTGCGACAACGGATAAGACACCCAAGGAGTGCTTTATCCTCAATCTCATGATACACTTCTTGAAAGGAGTGACATCAGACACCAACAGGAGGAGCCAATCTGCTACAGCAACAGTTACTCCCTGAGTATGGCAGCCATCAGACAGATCAGACAAAAAGTAGGTATACTGACCTATAGAGATTTGGCCACTCCCTGGTCTGTGTACCTCAGAGAGTGCTGCCACCAAAATGTGGAGCTTATGAAGCTCCCCTGACAGCAGAGAAAGATGGTCATCTTGCCAGAGAGACGTTCCATGCACCTACCTGGGTGGGCCGCCTCAACCTGGGACCCAAGTGTAAACATGCTGCAGGCAACACCTGAACACCACACCAACTCTGATCCCCACAGGACTGATCCTATTAGCTCTCTGATGGTTTTGACTTTTCCAGAGATGAGGCTCCTGAAGGTTTTCCTCTATCCCCTTCACGATGCGTGAAGCCTCCTCCCGCTGAGAGCAGAAGGGTATTGTCCCTGTTTATACCAAGCTGTTGTGAGCTGTTTTACGGTGGCTGGAGTGCCAATCCTGCCATGAACCCCCAAAATGTTTCCCTGCAAGTTGGAAGACTGTTTGCAGGGCCGGATGCAGTTTAACATCATACCCAGGTTTTATAAGTAGGGGGTTGGATGTCTGATACTACAGTAAAATCCATTTATAATGGACTTCAAGGGATCTGACAAAACAGTGTGTTATATCCAAAGTCCATTATATCCAGAGTTGCCCATAACACAACTACAGGACACCATTTACTTATGCCACACTCCAGCAGACACACCTGTGGTATATATTATTATATTGTACATGTAGTAATCCAATTTTACCTGACCAGATACGTGACTATTAATAATCCTGACTACGTATCTGTGCTGGATATCACCGGCACGGCATATTCCGTTATAAGCAAGTCCACTATAACAGGATTTTACTGTACTAATAATGAATAATATGTAGAATATGCCCTTTTCTCCTCAGATAATCCATGCATATCAACACAGATCACTGGTTCTTTCTTGTCTCCATGCATTTTGACCAATTAGATGGTGGTAAGCAGGGCCATCTCAGCATGGGTACGGCTTGGGTACAGCTTGCATATTTTACAATGGAAAACTGCCTCTTTGTGGCATGGCTCGGTTCACGGTGGTGGTGGAAAAGCACAATAAGGGGCCCACATTGAGAGTCTGGCCAGTGCTGAAAGGCTCTCTAACAGACCAGATGCGGGTCATCCTAGATCGTCTCTCTCCCACTAGCATCCATCTCACCACCAGGAACAAAGCTGAGCACAATACCCACTCATGCAGGTATCTATACCCTTCAGTGAGCTTCACCTGGACTTCCAGCATCATCCTATTATTCTACCAGTGATAAAGTGTCTGGTAACAAGGGCTGAGCTAAAGGATCTGGAGGTGTCTGGTCAGAGTCCTCCGCCTTACTGATACAGTGCTGCTGGTAATTGCTTAAATGAATTCTACTTAGGAAAATGTCTACTTACTCTTTTTTTCTGTCCCTCCCTATAATAGAAAAGATACACAGTAATATATCTGACATCAACAAGTAGTTTAATGTAACTGCCAGGAAATAATGATAATCAAAAATGATTGCTGAAATGTTTATATAGTTCCAGCCTTCTGCATCACATACAGAATGAATTAGGCTTAAAATGGTGCTTCAACTCAAATAAATCAATAATGTGTGTAACAAGTGGGAAGTAATATTAATAAGGGAATAAATCAGTATAGTTGTCCCTCGGTATCCATGGGGATTGGTTCCAGGACCAATCCTTGCAAATCCACAGATGCAGAAGTCCCTTAAAATGTCATCATATTTGCAACTAACCTACATACCTCCCATATACTTCCTTGTCATTATTCCCTAAACAAATCTGTACATGTTCAATAGAGAAATACACAGAATAAAACACATAATATTAAGAATACAAGTAAAAATATGCCTACGCATCACTTCATTGGTGTGGCTTTAATATAGTGTCCGGCATGTGACAAATTCAAGTTTTGCTTTTTGGAACTTTCTGGATTTTTTTTTCTTGAAATATTTTTGATCTGTCATTGGTTGAATACATGGATGCAAAACCCCCAATTGCGGAGGGCCAATACATTGCCGTCCAAAATTATTGGCACTGTTGGTAAAGATTAATTAGCTGCCGACATTTTTTTGCTTTCTAAATACTGAAAGATGGTGGATTTGCCCAGATTCAATATAATTCAGTCTCCATTTTTTCTCGTGCCCTTTAATATTCGATTATTGCTCTTTACTATCCTGTCTCTGATAATGTAAAAAAAGTAGAGTAGCAGAGGGTGGCGGGGGGGGGGGGGCAGTAAACATTGACTGGAGATTCCACAGTACACTGGAAAAGTCCCAATGCGTATAACCCAGCTTAGTTTAATACACTTCTGTTATACTTACAGTATTCAGTGATCTTGATAAGAAACCAGATAAAGAGGAAGACAGACTCAGAAAAAAAGACAACAAGCCGTAGGTCCAATGACCACTTTCCTGTGTCAGAAATGATATGATCACAAAAATAACCAACAGAGTAAATGAGCAACAGATCATAAACATAATATGTTAAATATTCATCTCTAAGGACAAAATATAAAAATGCTAGTGTACCTGCTTTGAGAAGTAACACTACAGCCAGGGCAACAGAATTCACCAGGGGGAGACAAACAGTGCCAAGCCAATAGAGATGGATGCGGAGTTTGTCTGAAAGATAGGGAGAGAGAACTTCAATACATAAAATCACTTCATCATTCATAACACCATGACATTTTTCATTATTTTCCACCATGTTCCCTCCCATACGTTTAAAATATTTTAATATTTCATATTAAAAAGACAGTAAAGTAATTCAAACCTGTAATAATCAGAATTATACAGTAATTACATTAGATAGAAACCAAGACAGTTATTCACTCAAAAAGTTTTCAAATAATCTTATCACTACCAAGCAAATCAACTCGAAGCCAGTCATCAAAGAATGATGTGATGGTCGATGAATAGATGAATAGATACTGGGCCAACTTCACAAGCCGTTCTGTGGTAAAAATGATGATTACAAGAGAAGGTTATTAATGAAGTGAACAACTTACTGTTCCTCTAACATCAGAAACAGGCAATACAGTACCAGCATAGGTAATTAATGGTAAACTGGATCAAGTAAAATTTGAAATCTTACAAATGAAATGAAATGGTCACGCAAAGCAAGAGGACATGAGTCTGTAGTTGACTGTTTGAAACAATAGCATATACACAGATACATTCATATGCCCTGTATCACAGGGCACAAACACGCAGACACTCACACACCCTGTATCACAGGGCAGATACACGCAGATCCACACTGTGTTTATAAGAGGTAGACAAGATGAGCAAATGAGTTCTGCATGTGAGACTCCCACTGTCAAGCCTGGAGGAAGCAGTGTGCTGGTCTGAGGTTTGTTCATGGTTCAATTATCTTTGCTAAACTGTGATCAATGCAATTATTGGCTATTTTGAGGTTTTTGAGATAATGTCTAATTTGCCTGCATAGTTTGATACTCCTTGTTTTATTCTGTGATTTCATTTTTGATTATTTCCAGAATGAAAAATGCCAGTGTAACTTAGTTACTACTTAGGAACAAATCTTGAACTAATATAGTTCCTGCATAACATACAAGAACAACAAGATTAATGATGAACAAACATGGGATCAGTATGTAACTAATGGTTGTTAATTCATTCATTAAGTAAGCGTGTATCACTACATGTTTTGTGTCCCCTCAAATGAAGTGTTTCCGAAATTCAAGTTAAATTACTTTCTAACAAGAATACAATATTTATAGTATATGTTAAAGTACAGTATGATTCAATAAGGCTTAGTACCTAAAATTGTTACAAAACTGTATTGTTTATGGCATCACAAGAAACATATTGAATTTAAAAACATTTTTTTAAAGTATTGAGAAAAAATAATTGCTGTCATGGTTTGTCATCTCTTACCTTTGTCATCTTCCAGAGTCAAACTCACATACTGAGCACTTATTATTAGGTAAAGCAGGAATATAATCATCAATAGGATTCTCTGACTCAGATCTAAAATATATTAATAACACGAAGAGCAAAACAGTAGGTAAACATAGAATGAAGCAGACTTTCATTTAAAAATCCATTTGTTTACTTTATGAGGTGATACCTAAAAAATAACAGCATGATTCAGTTTAATTTTATCAATCTTTCAAATTACAGCTCACCCTGGTGCCATTACATATTAGGCAAGTGAACAATCAGTTCTTGAAGCTGATTAGTTGGAAGCAGGAAAAATGGGCAATCATTTTTCCTTCTACCCTCAGAAAATTCATGTGTAAGTAAAACTTCCATGGGCCACAATGTTAGGCAGGTGGTTTTAATGTTATGGCTGATTGGTGTATGTACAGGTCAGGTCAGGTTTGGGAGCATGCACTGATGCAGCGCGTTGCCACACCCACCACACGGCGAAACTCCTCGAGATCCCAGCTAGTGACCCCCCAGGCAGACACACGGTCCAGTACCATACTCCTCAAATGGCCATCCATCTGCCACAGCCAGGTGTTACCTGGGCATCCCCTCAGTCTGGTCCAGCCACTTGGGTCCTCAGCAATGAGGATCCTGCAAGCCGGATCACCCTCAGGGAAATGCGCCACATGGCTGTAGTGCAGTAACTAAACCTCCCTCACAATGCAGGTAATGTGCCTCATTTGGGACTCCTCTAGCAACCACTCGTTTGACACAAAGTCAAACCAGCAGTACCAAAGGATTCTCCGAAGAGACACAGTACAGAAAGATTCCAGTCTTCATTTCAGCTCACTGCATAGTGCATATGTCTCACAGCTATACAGCAAGCAGAGGTGGAAATTTCAGGTCCAGAAAGTACAAATGCAGACCGTGACTTAGTTTCAACCAACCAGTTGAGCATAAAGAGTCACAGTTACAGAGTACACCACTGGTTGGTTGAAACAAAATCCTGGTCTGGATTTGTACTTTCTGGACCTGAAATTTCCACCTCTGACAGCAAGACAGGGAGCACCAGGACTCTAAAAACTGGAACCTTCATCATCTTGCAAAGATATCGGGAGCACCACATACTCCTTATGACCACCACTGCTCTCCCAGCTCATCTGCTGACTTCATAGGAAGTTACCAGAGACATGACTGTCGTTGCCTAGGTAAGTAAATCTCTCGACAAGGTTGACATACTGATTGCTGTGTCTAAGAAGTCATTAAAGGCCTGGATCTTAGTCTTTATCTACAACTCCCGCAATCCCAAGACGCTAAATTTTTCAAGAGCCCAGATCTGAACCTCCATTGACTCCGCGAAGATCACAGCATCATCAGCAAAGTCAAGATCAGTAAATCTTTCTTTACCAGAGCTGCTGGACCCCACGACCCTGCCAAACACCTGAGCCGGATACCACCAGCATGCAAACATTGAACAGAGCAGGAGCAAGAACATACCCCTAGCAAACCCCAGAATCAACTGAGATGAACACAGAGGTTCTCCCTCCACTATGCACAGCACTCACAGTACCAATGTATAGGTTGGCCATGATGTCGAGCAACTTTGGAGGGTCTCAGGACGTCCCACAGGGCAACTCGATCAACTGAGTCAAACAGTTTACGAAAATTGACAAAGGCTGCAAAGAACCTCTGCCAATATTTGCACTTGATGAGAACCCTCAGTGCAAGGATACAGTGGATGATAGATTTTTCAGGCGTAAAACCAGACTGCTCTGGTTGCTGACAAGAGAGCAAGTGATCATGGATCATGTTAAGGATGACCCTACCAATGACCTTATCCGGCACTGAAAGCAGTGTTATCCCCCTGTAGTTACCACAATCCAGGTGATTACCCTTCCCTTTCCAGATAGAGATCAGTTTTCCAGTCAGTCAAGATGGCAGACTCCCAAATGAAAGCAAAGATTGCCTGTAATGGCAGGAGGACATCTTTACCACTAGAGGTTCAAATTCAAAAAATTCACCCCAGATACCACAGATCCCTGTGGCCTTCCCCACCCCGAGCTGTTTCACCATCCTTGCAATCTCAGTGAGGCTGATAGAAGCCTTGAAAACCCAGAGATCTCCAACGTCCTAGCTGAAGGGTCCGAGGAACAAATTTGTGCGTAATACTTAATTTCCTCTCTAAGCAAGATGTGGGTCTCTAGACCACAGATGGTGTGTCACCCGCTCACAGATTTGTCTAACAAACACCTCCTTAGCTACTCTCAGAGCCCTCACACCAGTCCTTGTCAGTTCCTGGTACAGATTGGAGTTGCCACCAAATCATGCACTGTGACATCTCTCGATAATATGCAGGGTGCCCTGCAAAATGAAACACCTCCTTCTGGGAACACTGGCAACACCAACACAACTATCGGCAACTTTCAGGGTCTTATCACAGAAGATCTCGCACATCACATTTGAGTCAGCAGTCATACCCAAGTCTGCAAGTTCCTCACACGAACTGTGGGCAAACTCAGAATCAGGTTGATCTTGGAGTCTGGAGACTTTCACAAAGTCAAGGAAAATGGAGCCATTTTCACCCCAGTCTCCAGACCCATGGGGACTGATACAATCCTCTTAGCTAGCCATGTCAGTGCCAGTGGTCGCATTGAAGTCATCCATGACCAGAGGAGTGTTACCTCGTAGGCACCCATCGACCACCAAGTGAAGTTGCGAGTAAAATGTCTCCTTCAACGAGACATCACTCACCATGGTCAGAGCATAGACTGAGACAACAGATAAGACACCAAAGGAATGTATTAGCCTGAGTCTCATGATACACTCTTTGAAAAGATTGACATCAGACACCATCAGGAGGAGCCGATCTGCTACAGCAACAGTTACTCCATGAGTATGGCAGCCATCAGACAGATCAGACCAAAAGTAGGTATACCAACCTGCAGAGAACTGACCACTCCCTGGTTTCCGTACCTCAGAGAGTGCTGCCACCAAAATGTGGAGCTTACGAAACTCCCTTGACAGCAGAGAAAGATGGTCATCTTGCCGGAGAGACAAGACGTTCCACGTGTCTACCTGGATTAGCCGCCAACATTGTGTAGCCGACATTGTGTAACCGACATTGCTACACAAAATTCCATTAAATTATGAAAGCAGCTCTGAGTAAGGACAAATGCTAATATTTTAGATGGCTGTTAATACACTATATGACAAAAGTACTGGGACACACTTCTTAAATTCAGACCCATTGCACCGTGTATATAATCAAGCACATAGCCATGCAGTCAGGTTTACAAACATTTGTGAAAGAATGGGTCATTCTTAAGAGCTCAGTGAATTCAAGTGTGGTACTGTCATAGGATGCTACCTTTGCAAAAAGTATGTTAGTGAAATTTCTTCCCTGCTAAATATTCCACAGTGAACTGTAAGTGGCATTATTGCAAAGTGGAAGCATTTATTAACCACTGAAACTCACAAAGATCCAGACCACATAAAAAAACAGTGGGGTCACTGAGTGCTGAGTAAATAGTGTGCAAAAGTTGCCAGCATTTTGTTGACTCAATAAGGGCAGAGTTCCAAACTATCTCTGGCACAAACTCCAGCAAAAAAAAAAAAACAGTGCAACAGGAGCTTCATGTAATGGGCTTCCCTGGCTGAGCAGCTGCCGGAGGTCATCTGTTCAAACCCAGCCTCACCACGTCTGTGGGTCCTTGAGCCAAGCCCTTAACCCCCAGCTCCTTGGGCGCCGCTATGCGTGGCAGCCCTTCGCGGACAGCTTGCTCTACAAAGAGCAAGTTGAGGGAGGTGTAAAGACAATTTCCCCACGGGGATCACTAAAGTATTGATTATTTGTATACACCAGTCAATCAAAACCTAAATTGGGTCTTATATCATTTACAAAGATTATTTGTTCCCATGGCTGTGTATTGTTAAAACATAATTTCTGTATTTACATACCATCCGAGTATTGAGTGTGCATAGTAATTAATCAGCTACTGAGGTTAGAATACTCATTCTATCTAGGTTTGTGTATGTTGATCAGGTTATAGGAATAGTTTAGTTTTAATTAATTTGTGTAGAATAGAACAGTGCAAGAATGCAGTTTCAGATAACAGTCTTTGTCTATGTTAGTGATGTTAATATATGTATATGTAATCCATGTGTCTATGCGTACTCTAGCTTTTTGAATTATGTTTCTAACTGAATCTAAGCAAAACCTTGATATTACACCTACTATATGTCCCAAACTATATTTATGCCTAAATCACACTAACTGCTAACCTGTTTCACTAATACAATTTTATTTCAAATAATAATGATCGTCAAACTACTCGCTCAAACCAACAAGCCCCGATTTTTTCCGGGGTTTTTTTTAATAGCTTTTTTTTCCTCTTGCCGTGAACAATGACACGGCGGTCACGTGACTGATGTTTGAAACATTTCGGAAACTCCGTATCGAGACCAGAAGTTTCGGACATGTTCGGATCCTGGGTGCCGAAATTGCCATCTCTAATAAATCCCCATTTGTCCCGTGAGCCGCCAGTGGGTCATTCATTTCTGTTCCAACCTGCAATATGCCTTGTCCCTCCTCCAAACCTGCCCGGATTCATGACAGGAAGGCCCTATTTTGTTCCAGCATGACTGTACCCCAGTGCACGAAACAAGGTCCATGAAGACATGGTTGGGTGCATTTACTATGGAGTAACTTGACTAGCCCACACAGAGCCCTGACCTCAACCCCATCAAACACCTTTGGGATCAACTAGAACAGAGACTACAAGCCAGGCCTTCACATCCAACATCAGTGCATGACCTCACAAATGCTTTTCTGGATAAATGGGCAAACATTCCCAGAAACACACTCCAAAATCTTATGGAAAGCCTTCCCAGAAGCTGTTACACCTGCAAGGGGGGGACCAACTCCATATTGATGCCAATGGATTTAGACTGGGATGTCATAAAAGTTCCTCTAGATGTAATAGCTAGGTGTCTCAAAACCTTTGTCCATATAGTGCATCTACAAAACCTGTAACGTTGGACTTTTGGCTAAATAAGTTCCCAAGATACATTTTGGCCGTAAGAAAATACCGCCTGTGAGTGCAGCGTGCTGACTCATTAGTCTCAGACATCGAAGTTCTTTTATACGCGACATCTCAAAGCTGAATAAATAAAAGGTCTTGAATCTGATCTTTTAATGATGTTTGTATCTTTACTGTAAACTTAAAACTATACAAAACAAAAGATGAATTCCTAATTACTACGAAGATGCATTACATGATGTGACGGTCAAAAAACTGTGATGCTTCTGGATTCAAGGCTTCCGCTGTCTTATGCGTCCTTATGCTTTTACAACAAACTCAGCAGCCAATCAACTTGCATCACGTGGCAACTACATACTAAGGTTCCTAACTCTTAAATTATAACAAATACAAAGCTATAAAAATACTGAGATCTCAAAAATATAACTCAAAATTCTATTAGAAATATTAATAAAATATTAAGTCCAAATAATCAAATGTGCATATTTAGTTACAGCACAAAATGGCTCTAACACCGGCCAAGCCTAAATGGCAGTTCAACTAATAAATATGTTTTCAGTTTGTAAATGTGAAAGTAACGCCATCAATTACAAATGTGAAAGGCAAATATGTAGTGAGCATGGTGTAAGTGGGTTAACACATTACAAGCTGCGCATTTATCATTTCTAAGGTGTTCTTTGCCAGTTGTGTGTTTAAAAACATATAATACATGGCTTGTCACGCATTAACCCCTGCATAATGCAGTTGGGTTCAGTAATTTCAGAGTTTTTTTTTTACTTTATGGTGAAGAATCGTAATGTGTCAGCTATAGGTCAATGAAAATATGGCTGATCATAATTCATCAGAAAATACTTACAGAAATGTCTCCATGAATACATGTATACTTCGGCGACAAAAGATGCAAACATTAATGAAGGAGCTATTACAATCACAATGAAATATCCTGGTAGGAGAAAGCAAACATAAGTACGCATTAGAGGTGTCCAAATTCCCCACACGAATTTCACATTCACACATTCATTTATCTGTTAACATTCAATTGAATAATGGGTAATGACTTTGGGCTTTATTTTCCACTGGGGCTAAGAATGCTGCCAAGTGGTTTTGCTAGTTTTGTACCAGCGCATTGCTCATTTTCAAGCCATGTGTGCTAGTAGTCAAAATAGCAAATGACTTTGCGCCTACTGAGAGTTTCACAAAACCTCAATGTAACTTCAGGAAAACTCACCTGGTATAAACACATTATGCACCAAGGCAATAAGTTGGTTATAAAGAGTAAGGATCATAAAATATGAAAATGCAGGAAAACCTGTATGGGGAAAAAAGTCCAACAAATTAGACATCATAATTTTTTCATTAGTTTAGATAACATCATAACACATATCACAGTACCCCTAAATAAGGTTCAGGGTCCAAGGAAAGATGAAAATAGGGTTTTACCTGAATCACCTCAGTAAAAACTACCCAGTGATTCAACAGGTGAAGTGTAATTTGTTCTGGATAAAAAAAAAATCTGCTAAATTTCTAAAATAAACGAAATGTTAATAAAATAATTGTGTTTTACTTCTTATTCTGTTTAGTTTCTTTTGTGTCTTTTATGTAAGTAACTTCAAATTCACCAATTTAACTTCTAAAGCAGGGTTATTCAAATCACGGCCCTCGAGGTCCGAGCCCTGCTGGTTTTCCAGCCTTCCTTTACCTGTCAGTCAGGTGTGAAGCCTCTGACCAATCAGAATCAGTAATTATTAAACTAACTACCTGGGAGAACTGAAAACAAGGCCTGGATTTTGAATTGAGGTCCAGATTTGAAGAACCCTGTTCTAAAGGAAAACCAATAGAACAAACATCATACTTTTACTTTCTGAGATAGGCCCCAGCCCCCTTCCTGGATAGGTAGTGGGAGGATTATGGATTTTATGAAAACTGTCCAAGTTCATGTGTCTTTATCTAATTTAGTACACTGTAAGAGACACCGCTAGATCTCATTACAATCCAGTATTCCTGTGAAATAACACAAGTCTAGACTGTAAAATAATAATTCAGTTGATCAAAACTTGAAAATATACTTACACATAAAAAAATAATTTATTCTAGGACGCTGTTCTTCTGCAGGTTTCATTATGTAACAGATCAGAATAATCCCACAGCTGACAACTGAAAAGAGGCAAGAAATAGTTATCATGAAATTTACATGAAATACATGAGTATAAAGAAAGTTCCATTCCCAACAGAATTGTCATTACAAACACTATCAATATATGCTATTTTCCCAGTCATTGCAAAATTTTGCATAGTTAAATGGAGTGCCACATCCAAAAGTCTTTCCAGAAGAGCATCCTTTTTTACAGTCTATCCCCAATGCTGTCAACCAGGAACGTTTGTAACATCCATTTGGAACTCTTTGTGCTTCTTGTGCGTTTCATGTTCTGAAAATTACTTACACAGTTTCAGCATATGCGCTTAACCTATCTTGTAGCCCACTTTGTTGTTTAGTGCACTGGAAGAAAGATTTTGTTTGGTCATGTGAAAACAGCAGATATAAGCTATGCAAGTGGTATACTGGTTTTAATTTCCAATATGGTATGAATTTTCCATGTACCGCCATACTGTAGCATAGTTGAAACAACAACTGTAACACTTCAATAGGCAGCAATTTATAATAGTGCTATGGATCACTGTGTAGAGTGTATTAAGAGGGGACACCTGTGCGTACCCTTCTTATTAACAGTTCTAACTACTGTATGTAATGCAACAATTCTGCATATGAAACTGTTCAGCCTTCTATTATTTATAGCTGCTGCTTCAGTTTGTCGCTGAAAATTAGGATTAGTCAGTCCTGCTATAATGCATAATATCACAGTGTGAATCTTTTCTAATGCAATTGACATATTAGTACCCAAGACCGTTACAACATGGAATTGAATTTGTATTTGCTCGATTTTCAATCAGAGAGAAAAGCACTATGCGAACTACAACCCAATATGGTCTTAGCGAGAAACACCATTTGCATGCAGAACAGCTATTCAAGTGAACAATATTGATGTCCGATTCATGAATGAATCATACTTTTGAACCAGATGTTTTCAGTGAATCAGTGAACCAGTTTTCACAACTAAAATAACTGAACTGTTTGTACATCCATGCATTGCACAGGTCAAAGTCTTAGATTCTAAAAATATTTGACAAATTACAATCTAAAAATATTTGACAAATTATCATATTAAAAACACAGCAATGTTTTCACTTACATGCTTTTCATAGACTGTTTGTAGCAATGTTGCCTTCAGTGCCCTTCCACATATTGTAATCTGCTGTATTTTAGCTGTGTGCATGCCTGGCTGCATGGCTGTGGCTCACTACTCCCGACTAATCATGGCCAAAATGACACTTCGTAAACCGTTTGCTGTATTTTCATGCTCTCTATTTAAAAAACTGCTCAAAGCATGCCAAGAACAAAGAACAAACCAAGAACACCATCTAGTGGAGTCAGACAATACAGCAAATGGTTTACGAAGCATAGTTTTGGCCATCACTACTCCTGATTCACGACAATCGTCAAGTTAGCTTGTTTGGCACTTTCGGTTGAAGCAGTTACTAGGCATTTCTCGTGACACTCATAAGACCCATGGGAGGTGTTTATGATATGACATGATATGATATGATATGATATGATATGATTTTTATTATTGAATTAATTTTGTTTGTTATAAGTTGCTATGTTTTGGAGTCACACCGCACAATAAGCAACAATGACACATCGGCAAACATGGCAAATGAACACGGGGAGGTTACACACTAGACAGAAGGCTCACACATGGTAGGATATTACACAACACTAGAACAAATCGGGATTACACATACAGTATAACACAGTTAAAGGAAAACGTGATGGCCAGATACACAGCACAACAAGTATCAACTATCTACACTAACTAGGGCAGGGGTCTCCAACACCGGTCCTGGAGAGCTACCGTCTAGTAGGTTTTCTATCATACCCAGCTTCTGATGAGCCACACCTGTTCTCAGGTAAATACCAGGGCCAGGTGTGGCTCATCAGAAGCTAAGTGGACGGAAAACCTACTGGATAGTAGCTCTCCAGGACTGGAGTTGGAGACCCCTGATGTAAGACGTACATGGGGCTATAGTCACGCGTGTGCAAGGCATGCTGGGACATGCAAATGTCGCCAGCACTGCACTAGGTCTGTAATGAAATGCATATTGGTTAAGCCAAATCCCTAATATTATCATTTATCCAAGTAATGATTTTTAAATCATGCTCTTTAACGAAATGTTACCAAGGTAAATATATGGTAATAATCAATAAAACATGTCACTATCCAGCCAAATATGCATTACTGATCAAAAATATCACTATTAAGCTGAATATGCATGAATAATATAATAACCATCCGTTATAATATCAATGTACACAATGTAAATGATTTTTAAATAATAATTAATAAAAATGCACCTTTTTAAAATCATTCATCAATGTATTTTATTCACAATGCTTGCTGCCACAGTTGTCATGTTGCATGCGTGAGTGGGGAAGTAACTCCAAGAGACAGGAGTCCAACAAACAGGGTTTATTTGACAAACAGCAGCACAAGACAAACGCTAACGACCGATTTGGGGAAAACTAACTGACGCGGACTAAATACACAGGGGGGGCTGAATATAACAGGCAACAGGTGATTACAATCGGGAATTAACACGAGGTAACAAGGGGGGTGTGGCACACAGGAGGATCGGACAAGCAGGTCATGACAACAGTCACCACCAGAATCTTAAAAAATAACCATAATACAAATATTTGGTCATACTGTTCAGCAATACTTCTGAGTTTTCACTGTACACTACAGGCCAGAAGTTTGAGCCCACCCTTGGATTAAAAAATAAATAAATGATACACTACTTTGCCAAACTTTTATTACAAGAAAATATTAGAAATACTTAAAACACATTAATGGTTTTCAGTATTTTATAGCTTGCAGTAACATATTATTTAGCCACAGACGCTGAAACTATTGGTTTTGAAGAAGACATATCTTTAGTGCACTGGCATTCACTTTGTGTTGAAATTTACTAATGTAAGACCTTGATTTGCTCTTGGCCTCTCTTGATTGTATCTTAATAAACTAAACGATATAACAAATAACAAAATGATAGCCACTTGTCTGCATTGTCCCAGATAAGTTTGTGAGAGGTTTAATGCACTAATTTAAGGTCTTCTCCTCGTTTCAATCTTCTGTTGTACTGTATCACAGCTGATAAGTCAGAATTTTTGATAAATGTTTGTTATTATTATGCTTCTAATGGTTAGAAATGCATAGCTAGCAATTGAACAGAGGGTTCAAAACGAAATTTTGAGTAAAGAAGGGTTCACTCATCTCCAAATAGCCGCAAAGTTAAATGTCTCTAAGCATGGAGTGACCTACTGTTTACAGAGAAAAAGTTTGACTGGAAGCAACAGTGACCAGAAACGGTCAGGGGCAAGTAAAGTGACATCAAAGGCTTAAGATCAACCCTTGATCTGCAAAGAAATCTGAAGATCTCTGCAGAGGGCTGAGGGCTGCAATTAATGTGAACAGAGGGAAACTAGTGTCTCTTAATACAGTCAAGCAAAGACTGAGAGCAGCTGGACTGCATGGTCAAGTCGCTGCAAGAAATCCTTTACTTTATGGTGAAGAAAAAGAGACAAATATAGGCTAAACAACACAAACACTGGTATAGTCAGGACTGGGAGCAGGTCTTGGGGACTGATAAATTTCCATTCATGAGACAAGTTGGACCAACAAGATCAAAGTGAACATCTTACAAATGAGAGAACTGCTTCCATGCTTAAAAAGGTGCTGAGAGGGGTTGGACACAAGTTTTTTCCAAAAATTGTTGGAAAGGATGCTGTGAAAATGTGCTGCTTCATTCAACATTGCTCTATTGTAAATGAATGTAATGCACGTCCTTGATACAGACACACACATCTTCCAGGAAAGGGGTCACCAACCTTTTTGAAACTGAGAGCTACTTCACGGGTACTGAACCATACAAAGGGCTACCAGTTTGTAACGCCCTCCTAAACTTATCTAAAACTTCATGTATAATAAATATGTTTTAAAACTTTTTTTTTTTTTTTTTTAGATACCGTCATTTTCAAATCTATATAAATTGTGTGGGAAGAAAGGCACACTCTCCCACATTCTAGCAGGATGTCAAACAGCTCTAGCCCTGGGGAGATACAGGTGGCGGCATGATCAGGTGCACAGCGTAATAGCTGACCTGGGTAGGAAGCTCATTTCCCCCCCATCGTCCAGGCCTTTGGGCATCACAATACAGACGCTCCTCTACTTACAAACGAGATACGTTTCGAATAGCCATTCGCAACTTGAAATGTCCGCAAGTTGTTATTCAACATCATCTTAAGGGCATACGCAAGTACTAAGAACTAGGATGCTGGGAGTACACATGCTACACTGCTGTGCGGCAGGAGTAACACCCAGAAGTCGTGCTAGACGTAATTGGCGTGCAGAAAAAAAAATGATGTTGCCGACTGGAAATGGGAGCCCAACGAACACAATTTGGACTTACAGTACAGTCCTCTTCGTTCGTATGTCTGAAAGTTCGTAAGTTAAGTTTGTAAGTAGAGGAGCATTTGTATATCTCTCATTGTGAGCACAAGTAAATGTCTGTATAGTACTGAAAAGCTAGTGTCCCTTATCTAAAAACAATACAATGACATACAGTATGTTCCTATCAAAAGAAAATTAACTTAAATAAGACTGTCAGTTTGATTTCTGGAAGAAAATTGTTGTTTACATTACTTAAACCATCAGTATAATAGTTGATAGATTAATCTATAGAAAAATAGTCATTAGTGGCAGCCCTAAATTGATTGCGTCACTATATCATCGATAGTGCGATATGACACGTTTTTATCATGTAAAAATTTATACTGGGGTTATTGCGGATGGTATGACATGGCAAAGCCCTACAGAGTGCAGCACGTGGGTGGATCAGTGATGGTTTGGGCTGCAATATCATGAAATTCCTTAGGCCCAGTACTTCTTCTATATCGGCACGTCACTGCTAAGGATTACTGAACCATTCTGGAGGACCATGTTCACCCAATGGGTCAAACAATGTACCCTAAGGTGGTGCTGTGTGTCAGGATGATAATACACCAATACACACAGCGAGACTGCTGACAGAAGGGTTTGATGAACATAAAAGTTGAGCATCTCCCATTGCTTGCACAGTCACCAGATCTAAATGTTATTGAGCCAATTTGGGGTGTTTTGGAGGAGCGAGTCAGGAAACGTTTTCTCCAGCAGCATCATGTAGTGACCTGGCCACTGTTCTGCAAGAGAAATGGCTCAAAATTGCTATGACCTCTGAGTGGGACTTGTATCCGGCATTCCCAAGATGGATTGATGTTGTATTGGACACAAAAAGAGGCCCTACACCATACTAATAAATTACTGTGTTCTAAAACCAGGTGTTTCGATTTCATTGTCCAAACCCCGTATACATACACACACACACACAAGTGAAAATAAAAATGTTGTTTTTTAAATCCATGCAATGCAAATATGTATAAAATGCCTATTTCTGGTCCAGAAATCCTGAGATCACAATGGGCAAAACAAATTCACTATGAACATATAACAGATATACAAACATGCTGATATACTCACATGGGAATAGTACTACAATCATCGGAACTATCAATACAGTTAGCATTTCTTTGCTCACTGTGGCTGTGAGATATTTCGTGAGGTACACACCAACAGCAGCTGCAATGAGAAAAGAATACTGTCAGTCATCATGGCATTCATGCCAGATACAAAAACCAATGCATTTAAAACCCTGCACTGCACAGGGGCTCTGGGTCTGAATCCCATTTTGGACATTGGGGAAGTGAAAGTACTTCCCAGTTTATTAAGCAGATTAAAATTATTTATGCAAAAGTAACAAGGATGTAGCGGGGCACTTTACAGTACATATATACATACAGACACATAGATACACACACACACACACACACACACACACACATAAAACAATAACAATAATTGACAGTATAATTTTCCTCAATGTCAATACAACAAATGCTCAATAAAAATTTTGGTAAGACTTTACTTAAAGTCTGTATGCATAACGCATTATAGATACCTTCATAATGCATTATAATGCATTCATAAAG
>JAODLC010012907.1:0-21134 GCA_026781145.1 Hippopotamyrus pictus | reverse complement strand
TAAACTGTGGTACCTTAAATCCGACAAGTTACCCCGATAAGCCAGTAACCCCGCTTCGTAGTACAGGCCACTGGGGTTTTTATGTTTGTGTTGCAACGAGGGGCATAGCTAGAAAATCCGGGCCCCCTGGCAAAATGTCACCTTGTGCCCCTCACTGGAGCTGGCAATTTGTGTGTGGGGGGGAGTTAACCCAATCACCTAACTAACTGTTCTTACCCCCCCCCCCCCCCGAAGGCTGTCATTCCTTGTCTTCCTCATAACTGGAATTTTCACATTCCCTGGGGCTTAATGCAGCCCATTATATTGCTGATACACAATTAATCATAATGCTCTTGTCAGCCGTGTCAAAAACCAGCTGTTGATAGATCTCCATTAAACGAGGGCAATTTGCTACAATCTGCTGTAAAATGGCAGGTGTTGGACTTAAGTAGAATTATTTTTTTCAGTTGATTTTATTACTATTTATTATTGATCTACCTGATTTTTCGATGTCCCTTGTGTTACAATATTAGGTATTCATATTATATTGCATTACATCAGAAGTTACAAATTATGGTGCACAGCGAGTCATATAAAGATGCTTAGAAAAATACTGTTAGCATTTGAGACTTATTAGATGTTGATAAGTAAAAGCAGGGAAGTTATTAAATGTGTGCAGGTCACATCAATGAGAAGAGAGTTCTTGTCAAGCAGAATGATCAGGATACAGTAGGGTGACCTTGACTTGTCATGAAATCCGATAGCGATGAGGAGACAGGAGGAGCTGTTCAGGTTGGAAGCGCGCCAGTGAATTAATTGCTTAGCTGCAGCTGCCTTGCCGTCTGTGTTAAGTTTGGCACATTGTATTTTTTTTTTAACCCCCCCCCCCACTTTGTGAAGTTTGGCTGTATTTCATAGACTGACAGGTTATGTGGCCGTATGAGAATATCCTCATTATTGCATAGGCAAAACGGTGCAGCAAAAAATCTCTAACATCCAAAGTCGCTTTGTTACAATCTGCATATTTTCCCTGCTCCTTTATCATTTTTTGCAATATGAATTATTCTCAGTTAAGTAACATATACAAAGGTGAACACCGCTGTTTATCCTTGTTTATTCACTCATCCAAGAGCCTCTTCATCCATTCATCTCTCCATCTACTATCCCTTAACTACAGCTTTTCCAGTACCACACTGTGCAAGATCTTTTTTTTTTTTTTTTGTGTTCATGTGTGTGTATGTGTGTGTGTCTGTGTTTGCCTTTCTCTCTCTTTTTTGAAATCTGCAGCTCATCAAATCTTGGGGTAATTTGTAACCTGTTTTTTAAAATCACTGTTTTGTTATTATATATACCTCATAGCTTCCAGGTTGGGGGTTCAGATCCTTGCTTCTGTGATTAGCGTTTATTTTTTTTCTCTATTCATTCCCCTGGCTCCTCTGAGCTACTACCCCCATCTAAATACTTCAACCACGTAAATTGCCTTCCATTGCATGACTAATTAACAGAAAGCGGCTGAATACCAATATCAATTTAGCATAAAGGACCGAGTGCGCATGTGAAAGTGGGTGGCTGAGAGTTGGAGATAAAGAAGAAAGTGGCGTATAGTCTGCGGCGAATGCACTCCCCCGGTAGGGAATCGCAGCCCTCACGTGCTGCTAAGAGGCAGGGGATACGCTAGAGAGGAATGGCACTGTTGGCAGGGCAGAGAGGCAGCGCTGAATGAGAACCGCGAAGAGGGGCGGGCTAAGCGCTTAGATAGCAGTTCCCTCGGGGGGTGTAGGATAGTAAGTTGCGGCGGTTAAAATCGTGTTGCGGTTAGTCTGTGTGCCAGTAGGTGGGGTCTCTGCGTGCGGGATTTTGACAAAGCCACTCACCAAGCCGGTACTGCGGACCCGCCGCCGATAGACGCTGCCTGCTGCGCCTCGCTGAAACGCACGCGCGCACACACGCGCTTCCGCGCACGCACTCACTCACTCACACTTCGTTCGGGGAGCGTGGCAGCGCGCGACGGCTGGAACCATGGTGTTTATCAGCACTTCTCTCAAATCCGTGATCAAGTACTTCAAGAAGAAGGGTGAGCACTTTCCGCCAACATCCTCTGCTCGAGGTGCCTCGTTTTTGCGGTTATTTTGGTCTGTGTGTGTGGTTTCAAAGATTTGACTCTGCCGGTGTGTTGATTAATGGTCGACCAGCGTGTGGTGACCTTCTCCATCAGCACCTTGCATGATGTCAGCTTTCCTGTGCCGCCCGTGACAGTCCGATATTAGCATGAAAAATACGAAGTAATTGCTGCATAAATTAGTATTAGCCATCCTTAGCTTCATATTGTTTAAAACCGAACTGGCATCAGTGATGTTCCCCAAAGTATTTGTGATGTGTATCTTTTTAATGCATGGAACTTATTTTCTCCTTCAAAACTACCTTACTTTTTGCTGACAAAGGAATATTATACATAATATTATGTGAATGTTATACTGCTGTAACTCCTTGCCAGTGATGCAACTGATTGAACTTTTTGTCCATTATTACTGAATTTCCTGATTGGAATGCAGAAACCGTGCTATTAGAATTATGAAGTCACTGCAGGTTTTCCATTCGAACTTTCCTTTTGAACAAACTTGAGCGCATCCAGTTGTTGTTGTTGTTGTTGCACTTGGACAGCAATGTATTTAAAGCATCCCCATCTGGTCTATCTCCTTCAAAGACCTTACTCTTTCCCCCAATAGAAGTAATGTACATGGTAAAATGGTGTTTTAGTTATTATCCAGTGAGATCTGCTGAATAGTTGATTGAATGCCCTACTTCCTATTACATTTTTTTTTGTTCTTTTTCCAGTGGAATCTAATTGGTTAATAATATATTCACCTGGTACGGCCAGAACAGAATTGAAGACCACCCATCAGAAACTGGGTTGCGGTTGCTGGAAGTTGTATTTGATTGGCATGTTACACAAACTCTTTGCTCACCTGATCTTTAGCCATTGTTTGTAATAACTGTACTGTGTTATAGTGCCAGTATATTGTATACAAATATCTGTATATTTGTATATACAGATTTGCAGTCGAGCCACCTAATAATTCGACAGCTGTTTTAACCTTGACCTTGCCCTGTCTATGATGAGTTCTTGGATGTACTTGCTAGATCAGGGGTGGCCAATCTTATCCGCAAAGGGATTGTGTGTATGCAGGTTTTCGCTGCAATTCCCTAATTAGATTTCAGCCAATTGGTCCTCTAATTGGTGGAATCCTCACACCTGGGTTTGAACAGCTGACCTACAGGTTATCCCAAAAACCTGCATACACACCGGCCCTTTGCGGATAAGATTGCCCACCTCTATGCTAGATGCAGCAGGCTGCAGAGCCAGGCTCTGCAGTATCTGCAGCCATGCAACGTTACGTGGAACAGCCAAACCACAGGCTGGTAGGAAATGTGAACTTGGTGACTTCTTGATGCTGGCAGTTACTTTATGGCTCACCTTAACAGTCTGATGGTTTATCATACATGTGAACAGGCCACGCTATTCCCTGCTACAGGGGCAGCTGCAGGATTGCATTTCTCTCACTGTTTTCAGTTCGAGTCGGATTAACCATGACAAATGCCCCAGAGATCCTTCCCCGGAATTGCTGAGCTTTCCCTTAACGATCGCTGGTTAAATGCTGAAACTGCGGTTTTGCTCTATCCAAACCCTCCTTCCCCCCACCCCCAAAGGGCACCACGCAAATTTGCGGGGACCGTGCTGGCAGCACAAGGGTGGTCTTTGGGAACGAGAGAACCACACCGCATTTTTTTTTATTTTAGAAAGGTGCAGCCACAAAGGAACAAACGGGGCATAACCCTATCAGTGTACTAATGTCTACCATCACGTGTGTGCGTGCGTGTGGGTGTTTTGTATTTTTTTGGTTATTTATGGTTAAGCTTAGGGCTGGGTAGGGCGTAAGGTTGTCATTGTTGAGATTAGGGTATTGCCCATAGAAATGCAGGACGGTCCCCACAAAGATGTGAATACAAACATGTGTGTGATCCCTTCTTGACCTTGAGCTCTCTATACTAGAAGACCATTTTTACCAGGTAATTTTAATGCCATAAGACACAAAACCATATATGTGTGGGAGATTTTGTCATAGCTTTGTTAGAGAGAAGTATTTATTTATGGTATCTCCTCTTGGGTTTTCAGCTTTCCATCTCCTTTGGCCCTGAAGGCATATTCTGTTTTTGGCATGGGTGTGTGGAATGTCAGTGATGAATTACAGTGTTGTCCAATTAACAATATACAGGAATAGTATTATTGCTGTCAAAGCTAATAAGAAAATTATTTACCCACGATTCCCTGCTGCACATCCAGGATTCATAAGTGGGTTTAATATCTTAAAAAACAGCCTCACTGCAACCTAATTTCAAATTTCAGAAGTCGTCTCAATAGGAAACACTTGTCATAGTGTGTGTTTTTTTTTTTTTTAAATGAAAATTTGATATTGGGGGGGGGGGGAGTCCCAGTCACTTGCAAGAAGGTACCATCTTCTGGAAAATAAGTTGAAAAAGGTATAATAATTACATATCATGCATTAGATTGCTAATAGTGTACAAAACGCACTAATCGAGATGTTTTATGAAGGTTAAGAACTGGCTTGATCTCGCCGTACCAGCTGGGCATCTGCTCAAAGCCTTCAGTGATTTCTGTCTCTTAACTACACTCTTCTGCCCTCCGGCAGCGATCTCCAGCTTGGACGAGGAAAGCAAATGGACGGTACACTACTCGGCCCCCTGGCACCAGCAGGAGAACGTCTTCCTGCCCTGCACACGGCCAGCCTGCGTGGAGGACCTGCACCGTCAAGCCAAGGTCAACCTCAAGACCGTGCTCAGAGGTAAGCCATCTGGCAGGTGTGTCAGTACAAGGAGAGCGTGGGAGACGGGCATCTGTCCCCAGATTGGCCATGCGTTGAACCGTGTCTCCTTACTTAACATGAGGAGATGACCAGTCATCAAGCCAACTGTGAAGTGGTTTTACAACCTGCTCATCAAAACACTGCGCACTGTTATACTGTGTCCTCACATCCTCTTTTTTTGCTTATCTTACCTAGCGAGGGCTGACTAGCAAGTAAGCTACCAGCCTAGGCCTGTGCAGCCCAGATAATCGAGAAGATATACCTGTGTTAAATGGCGAGGACTTCAGGAGAGTAGCTATAGCTTTCTTCCCAAATCCACTGAACTGCGAGCTAGCTGTAAAACTGGATTAAACAATTGGGGTGGGGGGGTCTTATTGGCAAGCTGACCTTCTTTTGTGTGAAAGATGAAGTGGGGGGGATGCGAGCTGACAGCTAATTGTATCAGAGGAGGGAGTTTTCATGGTGTTTCCCATAGGAGGCCAGTCCACATTGTTTTCCGTCCTGCTTTTTTTTTTTTTTTTGGAGGGAGTGTCCAGCCCCCGTCAGCATAGCCTGCAATGGCTTGCGGCGGGTGGCTGTCTGCCTCTAGCGTGAATCTGACAGTCAGTAAGGTGCGACCACCCCATTAATGGTCCCCAGGCTGCCCGTGGGTGATGGATACTTCCACTCGCAGGTGCCCTACTTGTTCACTGCAGGGGAGGGGGGAAAAAAACACTTCTCCCTGTTTTTCTTCCCTATTCTTTGTTTTGTGTTTTTAGTAAGCAAACAGCAGGAAGGAAGGTCTTTGAAATTCAACTATCGCGAATAGCCGATCTCAGGGGCTTCCCGCTGTCGCCAGACAGGGAGCCACATGCCGTGAGCCGTATTTAATTTTTAAAATACTGCTGACATGTGCTCAGCGGGTCTGTCGCGACGGGCATCCTTGACCCCTGGACAGGTGAGGACAGCAGTTTTGTGTTTTTGTCACTTTGTGAAGTGTACTTCGGATGTGAGACCGAGGAGCGGATGCGAGTAGAAGTGGGTACTCCGCAAATGGCCTGTCCCCCGTTTACTCTGTTTCACCTTGGTTCACATTGGGTCCGTTTGCCTCTGAGACACCTGTCAGGTGATTGATCACCCTAATGAGGACACCAGACGCTGAGTTTCGGCACCTGTCCCTTTGTCAAGGCCCTGTCAAAAGCTGAGTGATGTCAGCGAGACGGTCAACTGTCCTTCAGCATGGGGTCTATCCATGCATTGTTTTAGGACTCTGTCACCGCTGTGTTTAATGAGACTAGAGAATCAAGGCTGATAATCTCTCTGAGTAACGTTAGGAAAAGTTAATGGATGCGTGTGGCTCCAGTTTAGGATACTGTGTCAATTATTGGAAGGTTGCCGGTTGGAATCCCAGGGTCGGCAGAGTACTTTTAATATTGGGCCTTTGAACGAGACCCTGAACTCCCAATTGCCTCGGACTGGCTGATACCACCTTCTCCAAAATGTATTTTGTTTGGATCAATGCATTTTTTAAATAAATAGAATGTAAATGTTAAAACCTGGGCCTTGGCAGAACAGCACAAGTGCTTCTGTGCTGTGCTGATGTTGTTTTAACATCGGCACATGCCAGCGATTCTGAGGTTTTTGCTCAAGCCGTGCGGCTCTCACACAGGAACTGGAACATTCCCATTATCGTTATATGTGGGCTGCTGAAGTGCTGCTGCGAGAAGAACCTCATGGATGTCAAACAGACGACATAGTTGTGATGATAAGGAAAGTCCAGCTTTCAAGATATCTATGAATATCGTACTGGGGGAACTTCACACAAATAAGAAACCCCAACGTCATTGTCAGAAAAGGGGGTATTCAGGTAATCACTATGAAGTATAGCAGAGATTACCTCATATCAGAGGACTGTCTATGCAGTTTTCCCCATTAGGTACTTAATGGTTAATGAGGAACCAGAGCTATCAAATCTCATGAGAATGAAACCGCACCATATAAGGAAAAAAGGCGGTATCCAGGACAAAAGGCTTAATTCTACATAACTACGTAATACGGGTGTGTATTTATTGGCTAGTGCTGCTGATATTATTAGCCTTGTTCCTTTGCAGAACATTTTTACCCATGATTCTCTAGAGAATCCGCTGGTCTTTTCTGGATGTGGAGAATGTAGGCCAGAAGGATCTCTGTTGGTTTTAAATAGGAGGAACCTGTAGCTCTATCAACCACATTGTTTTTAAGAAACACCTTGGATGATGGATTTTACAGTGCACTGGAAGTGGTCTTTATGTTCGCGCTCTGCTCCAAGGAGAGCAGTCATTGACGCATGTCCTGTTAACTTTTGGCTGGTGAAATATTGGGGGAGGTTAAAGTGCTCATGAATGTACAGTTGGACTTTTAGCGAAGCACTCAAAGTATGTGACAATGCCTCCTGCCGTCAATTCTCATTACAGCTTCTTTAAAACCCTTTTCCCTCCTTGAACCTCGTGACCAAAAGCCATCTAAAAAATGAGCCCACTTCCTGCTAGTATTTATTAGCATGTCACAGGTTCCCTTGGTAACAAAGGAGAAGCTTCCAGCTTCTAAATGTGAGTGTTCACGCTGGATTTGAAAGCACCGCATCATCAACAGATGCCTAGCATCACCATTATTTCATTCTGTCCAGCCTTGGCTGCATTTGAAGGCCCCAGGCTACAGATGGAGCAAAGGGGGCAGTTGATTGGTTAGACGCAAGATGTCATTTTTCAGATTCCCTTGACTTGAGCGTGAGTCTTCAAAGAGATGCGCCATCTGTATGCAGCAGTATGGGAGCAATGAGGTAATTACCTCCTGCATCACACCCTAATGAGAGGAAGAAGAAGAAGGTTCTTCCAATTCCAATTAGGGAAGTCGTCGGTGACAGTAGGCTCATTTGGTGATAAGGAATTGATCTGCTTGCTTCTGTCCCCACAGGGGGTTCAGTCCAGACGAGCCATCATAATTCTTTGTAACTAGCCTCTGCTCCATCCTTTATCTCTGTCTTCACCCCCCATTGCACCTCGGTATGAGATGTGCAGGTTAACTATCTTATTAAGGAGTCTCTATTCACGCGAACTAGCAGTGTCATCTGAATTGTGACACCTTCCTCAAGGGATGAGTCCTCACACTGTCTCACATATCCCAGGGACCGCCACATTATCCGTGTCCATATGGTGACCCCACCCGGTGACTCCGTGGCCGTGTGTTCCCTGTGGAGTGTAATTAACCTAGCTAATTTCTTTCCTCTGGCTGCTCTTCGCTTGAAGCCTTCTCTGTGTGGTCATTTGAGACCCTGCATCCAAGGGTCTTAGTGTGTGTGCAGTAATTTTAGAGGCTGCATTTCTGATAAGTTAAAATATTTGGCCATATGGAGAACAACCGCATAGACATTGCTGGGGGCCAAAGAGATCAATAATTCATTGCCAAGGAAATGCGTGTAAACATATACCTTTGTCACTAACTAAATACAGTACCTTCATGTGGCCTTGTTTTGCTTGGGGGTGCTAGCTGTGACCTCAGGAGCTGGACTAATGTGCAGGGTCCTCAGCTGTAGAACCTACCTGTTCACAATAACAAAACAGTAGCCTTATCCTCACCCAAGCCATCTATTCATCATCATCTTTCTGGACCAGTTTACCAAGTGATGGAAGTTCAGATGGAACTGAAGAAAGCTGAAGGCATATATTATTCAAAAGAATTTTAGCAGTAAGTCGATTGATTGAGATGTTATCCAAGTGGTATCCATTATTTATCCATTATTTGACTGCTCAGTTCCAAATATTTACATGTTGCAGATGAGAATGAGAAGGGGATGGCAGTTTCCCCTCACAGTCCAAAAACATGCTGAGGATAATTGGAGTTACCAAATTGCCTGTAGTGTGTGTGTGTGTGTGTGTGTCTGTGTGTGTGTGTGTGTGTGTGTGTGTGTCCTGTGATGTTCCCTGTCTTGTGCCTGTAGCCTCTCCGGGTTAGGATGTTATACTTCTAATCAGAAGGTCACCAGTTAAAATCCGGTGGCTGGCATAGTGATGTCACTGTTGGACCCTTAATTCCAAATTGCTCCAGAGATTGGCTGAACCTGGTTTCTCAATTGTACGTAACTAAAATAAAATCATCCGCTAAATAAGTAGATGTAATACCACGGATGAAACATTGGCGTTGTATTAGTTTTTGCTTAAAATATTTTTGTCTTTGAGCTTGAGGACATTCTCAGAAAGTAGAGCACTTCATTCTTTGATGCATTGTCCCCCCAGTTGTGCTTTATTGCGTTTTTCTTTGTTTTTGCTGAGCAGACTTCAGCTGTCTAGCTCCAGCTGTTTAGTGTCCTTGCTTCCTGGTCTGATCCACTTCAGCCCACTCAGCTGCCTGCTCTCTACTGAATAATGGTGGAGCCTTTCCAAGGAAAACATTCAAGAGGATCAAAGCTGCGTTCACCACAATACCTTAAAGCTCCGTTTCAGTGGTGGCATATATTTCTGTCTTTCTATTTGAAACATTTCTCATTAGTATTTATAAAATTTTCAAGTACTTTGTAAATAATGAAGCATTTGTAGGTGTTTTTGTTCTGGTTCCTGCTGAAAAGGGCACATTGGGCAAATTTCAATCTTCAGGCTCATCTCGAGCTCCATTCCACCTTTGTTGTAAGTCGGAAAGAAAGCATAGGGTCGCCTTTCCTAGAGTCGGCCAGATGGTCTCTGGCAGTTTGGTCTGCAGAAGAGACCGCAGGTGGCCTCGGTGGAGGTTAAAGTACTGGTCACCAAACTACTCAAGGCTGAGGAGGGACATTGCTTCAGTACATATCCAGCTGTAACTATAATCGGCGATGCTGTATGGAGGCCACCGTCTGCTAAGAAACAAAATGATGTTGAAACACAAAATAAAACAATAGCTACTAGAGATGGCACAATATCATTTTTTCTGGTCCGATATGAAAATTTCAGGTATCTACCAAAACCAATCCGATACTTTTTTCAACTACTAGAGATGGCACCGATCTGATATCTATTAGCTACAGTTCCTTATTGACTATTAAAATGAGGAAAGTGGCCCTTCTAATGATACAATGATACAATGTCTAATGATCAGACATACTAGTGTTTATGGGTCTACTGAGACAAAGTGTTGGGATTAACGGCAGAAAACATTCAGCATCCCCTAACCAGAAGTTCCTCCATCACCCTCACAGAAAAAAAAACTCTTAAAGCTTTGGCCCATTCATTAAATACTTAAGTGATCATGTGTCTAGTGGTAGGGAATCCCTAGTTCTGCTCTATTTTTGATTGGGAGTCCCTGGATTAGGAAAAGTTTAAAATACCTTGGCCAACATGACTATTTGAATATTTTTTATTGCAATAGATCAGATTAAGATTCAGTGCTGCTCAGTACAAAAAGCAGTACCCCTACCCTGGGGTCAGCAGCTTTTCATTAACACAATAAATCCGCATTCTAAACCACCGTGTTGCATTGCCTGTTGACGTTGGCCCATTTTCTTATTTTTCTCCTTTTTTTCAATCATGCTAGTATGTCTTGAAGTAACAAGCTCAGTTTTTTTTTTTTTTTAACCTGTAAGGTATGGTTTGTTTGTTTTTTGTTTGTTTGTTTTATTGCTTTTGGACTATTGGGCCTTTTCTCCAGGGTCTCCTAACCAATTTCCTGTGGCTGTTTCTCTTGCCTCTGCCCAGAATGTGACAGGCTGAGGAAAGATGGCTTCTGTAGCTCTCAATACTACTCCCAAGTCCCGGCCCTCTCCTCTTGCAACCTCTCCGACGGCAGTCTGCCCAACCGTGAGGACACCAGTAAGAAAGTAAGCCAGCAACAATCCCACCCAACTCCACCCCTGCCCTCTCTGTTTACAGTCTATTGATATTATTTTCAGAAACTGTTCGCTTATGAACAGTCTGAAACATTGCCTGATGGAAGTGTTTTATGAAGCATTTATAAATCTCTGGCTGCATGACTCATTGGTTCAAAGTAAGGCCAAAAGATTTTCACAAGGTAAAATGCAGTCGTTTTGTTGATGTAATTATTTTTCCTCATCGCTACCTTGAAATAATTACCAAGATTGGTCAACCTCTAATCTGTTTATTTTTTTTATTTGAACAATGCAGGTTCATCAAAAGTTGTGACAAATCTGATAGCACAAGCATGCTTTCTGCCTTTACCTCGGGCCAAACTAAATGCAAAATCACACTGATTATGTGTTTTCCTTGAGCGTTGAAATACAATATCTTGAGTACTATTGGTTGTTCTTCTGACTCCATATTATGATTAACTCAGGTATTTTGTGTTAAAATCAATGGAAAAATAATTCTGAGAATTCATAAACATTTACTTTGAATTTGTCTATCAACTGAATGTTAGCATTTGTGGTAGACTGCCCCCTAGAGTTTGAAAATAACTACATTCAGTACAGAATTAAGTTTTTACGGAATAGCATACAATCGCAATTCATTTTCCAGTCGCTTATCCTGGTAAGTGTCATGGGGTACTCTGGATCATATCAAAGGCAACATCGGGCATAAGGCGTAGGGTGGCAGGTCACTGCAAAAATAATGTAATCTGATAATGAGCCGACTTGGCACTCAGAAACTCAACAGAATTTATGCTAAGTAGATAGTGCTATTGCCTTACATCTCCATGGCTGAGGTTCAGATCCCATCTGTACTCTGTGTGGAGTTTACACGGTTTCCACAATTCATGTAGGTTTCCTTCTGCAGTGCAAATACATTAATAATATTGTCAGGAATAAAATATTGGCTAGGAAAAAAGAGCAAGCAATACTGGTAAGTAGAGTGACTGTGAATATAATGGATTAAATTGCTTGAGGGTACTGGTCACTTTTAGTAGACTCTTGATTACAGTACAGCAGATATAAATGACTTTGTGTATGACAAGTTCTGATGGGTCTCTCAGTAAGTTCAAATGAGTGTTAATCCTTCTGTGTTGTAAAATGTACCTGTAGTCATTGTTATTTTTACAGAACTTCACAGAGCTACAATTATGAAAGTAGCGTAGAGACATGGAGGAAGACCACACTGTTCTCTGCTTTTATTTACTTTGTACACAGATTTATTTGGAGCTTGCAGCTTAACTTCCAGGGTAATAACAATAGACTGTTAACGTAGTTCTCTAAACCTCGGATAAACACAAAATGTTGGAAGGAAATGTTTTAATGTCATCTTTGCACTGACTGGAAGAGTAAAATGCAGGCATACAGCCCCTATTGCCCTCCTTTCCCCCCCGCAATTCTGCCCGCAGTCCGCAATGTTCTCTGCCGAGGAAGAGAGGTTGATGTGCTCCATGAGACTACAGAGCCCTCTGCTGGAGGAGGACCACA
This sequence comes from Hippopotamyrus pictus, assembly GCA_026781145.1. NCBI lineage: Eukaryota > Metazoa > Chordata > Actinopteri > Osteoglossiformes > Mormyridae > Hippopotamyrus > Hippopotamyrus pictus. The sequence goes on along the minus strand of JAODLC010012907.1, from coordinate 8,939 downwards.
TCAACGGGCAGATGCACTGGAGCAAAACACTACCGCTGCCCACCCCTGAGGAGAAGATGAGGCAGCAGGCCCAGTGTGTGCCCATCGATATCATCCCCATAAATGTCACTGGTAGGCCACACCCCCTTGAAAAGCCAGGCCACTCCTCCTTTCCTTTTCATCTCCATGGCAGTATTCTACCATGTCAAAAAAAGTCGGTGTGCCATTAAATCATTGTGCTGTTGAAGGAGGAAAACATGGTTTTGTGTTATTGTTTTACGTCTGTTTTGCATTGATGTAATTTTACAAGATATTTTCAGCGGAGCTTGGTATCTTAATCATGCTAGTCAAAATTGAGCTATTTTTTTGACCCTCAGTATATGAATGCTGCAGTACTATAGTTTTTAAGAATTCACAGTTAATGCAAGTCAAGATTATCTGGCGCTGACCTGGAGATCGGACACACTCGGCCACTCTCAGGCCAATGGGTTGATGTTGCTGTTCAGTATGCTTTCCCATGAACTACGCATAATGTGATGTAACCTCCATTCTGCTTGCTCTCGCCATTCCACATCAGGGGAGAATTTTGATCGGCAGGCCAGCATTCGGCGTTCCTTAGTTAACATGGACACTCTGGTCAGGCGGGCTAAGAAGGTCAAAAGGAGAAAGACAATAACAGGTGTCCCAGACAACATCCAGAAGGAACTAGGTATGGATGTTTGCTGTTCCATTCACTGCTTACTGCTTGGCCGCTAAATCCTATCCCCCCTCAATTTGTAATGGGCTATTATGGCAGAATCCACACCGATGACAGCCATAAGGACTAATAAAAACCAAAAACAGGCAGGTACTACTTGCAAACAACTGGATCAAAGGAAATTAAAGCATGAAAAATTAAACTCCACCTCTAAGTGTGACAGTTACAGCTCTAGCTGTCAATGCCTTTTACCCGTTTCCACCTGGTTGTATCGATCAGTTTCTCAAACCAGTCCTCGGGGACCTCCAGTCGGTCCATGTTTTTGCTCCTTCCCAACTCTCAGGGCAATGATAGAGAGCAAAAATCTGGACCGTCTGGGAGTCTCCAAGGACTGGCTTGGGAAACACTGGCATAGATGATTTCCGGTGTTTGTCAAAATTATGTACACCACTGCTTTTGTTTCAAAGATGCAACTCTTAACAATGAACACAAAAAATGCAAAGATAAATCTGAATGTTTTTTTTTTTTTTTTCCTCGTCAGTGTCTGCATAAATTACCTCCTCAATTCAGTCAGTTATGAATCTTTCAAGATTTTATATAGTAAACTCTAAAGAGAAGAATATAAATTATTCATTCAGGCCATTCACAGGTTTAGGTATCACTAAGGTGTGAGGACTTGCAGTGACAGTAAATAAATACCTGAATCAGGGAACCCTGTGTCAGACTGAGTATCTTTCAAACTTTCAAGTCCAGGTTGTACTGTACCTACACAATAGGTTTGTTATGACTAACCCAGGGTGGATTACATGTGAAAGTCAATTTTGTGTGATGTCCTACTTACAAAAAAGAACAGGTAGAATCACCTTCCTAGCCATAGATAGTACAGTCTGGCTAATGAAAGCTGTCAATTTAAAAAGGCATTGTATGAAAGAATCTTCAGATACCTTTTGTTGATGGGTTATATAATCATCACTATTCAGATGTTTCAAATAGACTAGTACATTTTTTCCTATGAATTTCAAAAGCTGAAACATTTGCACAGCTGACCTACCAAGCAATTATCAATCTAAGAGGAGCGGGGTCGGGGGAGATTCCCAGCAGGGACCCCAGAAATATGTCAGAACTCGTTGTCATTTCCGACACTCATTTCCTCTGTTAAACTTCCTAATAATTTATGTCCACTTTTCTGGTATTTCTGATAAAACCTTGGGCTGCAGTTTTCTTTTTTGTTTTGGAGTCTGAAGGTCATAAACCAAAATCAAACTCAAGCTCACTGCAGAGTTGATGTCCATATTGTACATTTTACTCATTTTATGTTATCCTGAAAAACGTATTTTATGTTTTTTAAAAGATTTAGGAGACCAAATTATTTGTGTGGTACAAGGGTGTACAATAATTGAATTCACCATAAGTAAAACTACTCTCAAAGCAACCTGCATCAAGACAGTTAATATAATTGGGGTAAAATTTTGGAACTGCAACAGAACTGCACTTAAATAGATGCACTACTTTGGTAAGGTGAAAATCATGTTTTCCTCTATGTTATGCAAGTATTTGTGTCTTGTCTCTTCATTATTCATTCTGACAGTTCACTTCATTACAACAAATTCATTTGTTGCGTGAATTCTATTTCCTGGTTTGTACACTTTAGGGGACTTTAGTTGCATCTACATCCTTACCAGAGAATTCATTGCTTTGTTTCCCCTTTTGCATTACTCAAAGGGACCGGCGAATGCCATTCTCCTTCAATGTGCATACCAAGTCAGTACTTCACATTGGGTCGTGTCGGTAGTGTTGGTTCGGCCTTGCGACGTTCCGGCACCCGCGACTCCAGTTGCCAGACAGAGGACACGAAGATCGTACCTCCATCCATGAGAAGGATCCGGGCGCAGAAGGGTCACGGCATAGCTGCTCAGATGGCTAACCTCTCCAATTCCTCCACGGGCAGCATCTCCAGCATCAGTAACAGCACATGCACCATCTTTGCCTCTCAACTAAATAGAGGTGACCAGCGTTGCTACAGCCTACCCCGCCAGGGAACCCGCACCTCCCTGCAAGGAGAGCCCAATTACACCAGCACCTCTACTGGGACAGAGGACTGCATTGTCGGTGCTCTGTCACATCAAATCAGCAAGCTTCAAACAGAAATGCAGGTAGCACCTTTAAGGACCATCCAAAGGACTGACTCACGACACTACACTAGTAATCAGGAACGGAGGGAGTTCATGAGTTGTGAGACTCTGGCGAGCCCTACCTCCTTAGCCTCGCCACATGGCACCTGCTCGGTCTTGCTCAGCAGTAACACTTTGCTAACCTCCTCAGTTGAAGGTGTATCTAGCATTGAAGCAATTGAACAGTGTGCAATACCCATAAATTCTGTGTCGTCCTACCATACGAATAAGCCTCTCGGATCTCCTCGGATCAAAGAAGAGCAACATCCTTCTTCCTTAACCTCAGTCATTACACCATGCCGCTGTGATTCAGCGGTATCTCTCAGCACTGGCACGCTCACAGAAACAGAGTCTCAGTGCAGTAACCCAGATGGCACGAAAAGTTACTGTAGCAAGGACACCCAGAGTGAGTCTAGCTACTCCTACGGAAGTCTTCAGAGCTGTAGCCCTCCAGAGAAGTGGAACTACGACACCCTGCCTAAAAAAACCCTCAGTTCTAGTTGCTCCACCCCCATCAATCACATATTTAGCAATTCAGAGCACCCTTCAAAAAAGGCAGAGTCGTTCCCGCCATTCTCCTTTGACAATGATGGCAACTACACCTCCATGAACCTGGACTCAGGGCACAAGTCATGTAGCTACAATAGCATCAACGGTGTGGACCATATGAAGCATTGTATGTATGAGTGCAAAGAACACAACAGTCAAGATGACCAGATAAGCCTCTGCAGCAATAAGTCCCTATCCCGCAGTATCTCCCTGCGCAAGGCTAAAAAACCACCGCTCCCTCCAACCCGTACTGACTCCTTGCGACGAAAACATGCGACAAATCCTCAGGCTAATAGTCCAGTCTCGAGTGAAACGCTGATTGCCACCCTCCAAGAGTCTCTGCATCTGAGCCTAAAAAGCAACAACGCATCATCTCCTGCCCAAAGCCCGTCCAGTGATCGCGAGGACCCATGGGTGCCACGTTCCCCTAGCCAGAGCAGCATCAGTGATTGCAGTAGCCTGGTATCTCCTTCCAGTGGGAACCTCTACTCCATCTGCCCCATCACACCATCACAAAGTGACAACAGCAGCTTGCGCCCAGAATGGGCAGAGTCCTTAACCAGTAATGGGGACTCTCCTGAACTGCGAGCTGAGCAGCTATATTTTCCTGAAATTCAGTCCAGTTGTATTGGTGGGTCTCCACTCTCCCAAGAGGAGCTCCACTCAGACTGTAAAAAGCATCTGCCTCTAGCCCTAAACGGGTCCTTGGTAGATAAGACAAAGAGACTCTCATTACCAGAAAAGATGAATCACTTAACATCCCCGTCTAGTGGTCTTTCTAGCCATGTCAGCACCCTGCCCTCCCTCAAGAAGTTCCGGTCTCCTGCAAGGCCAAGGTCTAAGCCTAAAGTCCCTGAGAGAAAATCCTCTCTTTTGTCTTCTGTGTCTGTCTCTCCCATTGCCACACCCGTGTCTGCTGGTTCCCCTGACCCCACAAAGAAACTCCAGCTGGTCCACTCTAGCTCTCCCATGCCAGCAGCACTGACTACCAACTCTACTCAGCACACCTTGATAACAACCACAACCAGTGTACTCTCTGCTGCTACTTATTCTGATTCAAGTCCTTTCAAGGTACCTGGGCAGAACTTTCCTCCATCTGTGCTACCAATTAACCTTGAGAAGATTTGCACCACTACCCATGTGTATACACCTTCTTCACCTGAACCAATAATTTCTGAACTACTAGATAAAAATTACTCAAGTCCTGCTACGCTACCTCTTCCTCCACCATACCAATCTCCACCACCTCTTTTACCCGTCAGTGGTTCCACCTCTCCTCAACCCTCAATCTCTTTGAAGAATCAGGCAGAAGTCTCAGCTCAAAGCCCAAAATGTGATTTCAGTACTGTAAATACCTCGGGCACAGATGATTCATTAGATGGGAAGATGGATAGTATCAGCTACTTTCTGAAGCCCCTGATCACTGCCCAGGCTTTGCAAATGGTGCAGCTTCGGCCTGTTGAAAAGGTGGACAGATTTAATAACACTGATGAAGAATGGAAAGATAGTGAGAAAGAAGAGAGAACTAAAAAACCTGAGGCAATAAATATATTACCGGGTCCTTCCAATGTGATTCAACAGTCATTGTCACTGGTGATTCAGTCCCTGCCGCATTACTCAAAAGACTCCAGTCTTTCTGAGGACACACATGGCAGATTTATCATGAATGGCCAAACTGAAGACCTTGAGCCCCTGGAGTTGACACCTATTGAGGTGGATTTCCCAGACAAGTCATTTCCTCCTCCTCAAGAGGAAGATCACTCCTCAAATCCATTGGAGATTTTGCAAATTTCCACAGTCAAGCAAAAAAATTCTCCCTCTCCCAAAAAACCCAAACTCACTTTAACTTTGCCTCCAGTTCTTCCATTGCTTGTTGTGGAGCACACTGGTCCACAGGTGGTTAGCCATGAGAAGTTATCAGTTTTGGATCCCATAGATAATTGTCCACAACTTCTGCCGGTGGAAGGTGAGGACAACTATAGGAATGATGACAAAGTTGAGGACTCTGGGAGTCTCCCACCTTTAGCCAGCCAAGAAGACTTCTTGACCAGCCAACACTCCAGAGAAAATTCCCCAGACCTTGAGCATGATCTCACCATAAAGGCGGAAGAGTTGGCTATTTGTGATGAAAGGAGCATGTCAGATGGAGATGCTGATGCTGCAAGCAGCACTACAGACTCCTTCAGCTCCAAGGAAGAGGATGATGGTAAGCCACTTGTAATTAATAAAGGCTACAGTTTTGTTCAGTTTTGGGTTTTTTAAATTGCAAACAGCCTCAATACCTAGGAAAACCCAACTGGTTCAGTTTAAATAATAGTTAGTAATTTAATTAATGATTAAAAGCTGGGTAAGATTGAAAAACTCACAAACTGATCGCTTCCACATGTTTCAAAAGAGAGGCCACCTCTGACAGTTACATTGTTTAATAGCCGTCTCATAATGCAAACTGACATTCAGCCCAATGACTCAGCTTTGTAGCTGCATTTGTGATTTAATTAGTTCAAAGTTGAAGTGTTTTTCATGTGGTGTTTCCATTATTCTGTCCACCCCCTATAGTTTTACCTAGCTACAGCATGGAGGTACTCAGTAGCTGCTCATTTTATAATGTATTTCATTAAGGTGCTTCTCTGCACTACTGCATAGATTGAATCTTACAAGAAGGGTTTAAGAATAGGATTTATATCCAGGAAGTATCTATTCTCTCCCCCACTGCAAGCAGTCTGGACTGACGGGATTGCGGATGCAGTAAATAAGCTTTCCTGTTCTTTCCTTCTCTGGTGTATTGGAGGGTTCCTTTTCTTCTGCACTCCAAAAAGAAAACGGAGACCTCACCTGTTTCCTTGTAGTTGACTGCTTGGTGTGGAACCTACTACAGGAAACATTGGGGCAGTTTCAGCTTCTCTTCAGGGTAGATGCTGAGATATTAGATTGCTAGTACAGAAGTATTGAGAGTAGGCATACAAGGTGAGGAAGAATGAAACTGATGACTGCAGGCAGCTCTAGCCACCTTTACTTGGTCATGTTTTGATTTTGTCCTTTTGTGGTTGAGCTCAGAGATGTTTTGGCAGATTTCATGGTTGGTGTCGCAACCTTCAGATACATCGCATGAATCTATCTCGTTAAGGTGAGGTGTTCGACTTCGTCTCCTCGGCTCGGGCTGAGACACACGGAGAACAGCCAGAAGACATGGTGACTCCCACGCGGCCTCGCACGACTGAAGACCTCTTTGCAGCAATACACAGGTATTCCTATTAGAATATTTTGTTCCTGTCTGTTCATCTTTATCAACCCACCTATCAAAACCATGGGTCTTTGTGGTTTTCAAGTGCAGAGGAATAAATTAAAGTCCCCCCACTACTCATACTGCCTATAATAACTGCATCATAAATTATTTATGACCACGTTTTGCAGCCGTGTAACCCCCCTCACCCCCAATGCAAGTGTCTCTTTCATCAGACAGAGCCTTTGTACAAACCAGTAATATTGAAAATAGGACTTCCTTACCTGAATATATTTTTTTTAGGGAGTATGGTATTGTTTACCAATACCTGTGCAAACACACATAGACAAAATTTAAAGCAAAACAAAACTGAAAAACCTAACTGAAATTTTAACGGAGCTGAATGTTAAATCCAATATCATGTTTTAAATGACAGTATTTCTTTGGCTTATTTCACTTTTCCCCCCAGATAGTCACCATGTCCCTGTTATATGTATGACGTGAATTATACCATGTAGCAGATGTTCCCCTGGAACAGGTCTGGATTACATTAAACGTTGAATTACCATTTTTTTTCGCTCTCCTGTTCCTGTGACCCTCTTATCCATAGTTTTGCTGCACTGTGGCTATACTTCAGCTTTGCTTACCTTTGCCTGCCCCATGGAAATCTCCGACACGGCATGTCTGTGTATTGTTTAGTGTTCCTTTGCTGTATAACACTCTGCTCGCAAAAAAGCATCATTATGTTTTATGCTCTAAATATACTGGACTGCATATTTTGGAATTTGTTTCCTACTGAATTCATTCAGTCCAACCTTAATAATAATATTGTCCATCATTATGTAATATTTAACAAACATAAGTGAGTGTGCGTACCTAGTAACGACCACTTCTTGCTGTATAAGTTATGTGACAATAGCTTTTAACTTGTGTTAACTGCAGGTCTAAACGTAAAGTTCTGGGTTGGAGGGAGTCTGAGGAGGATCGTTCTCGGGTCCACTCCTCCTCGCCTCCCGTCACGCCCACAGGTGTCTCCCCAGGCCCAGCCTCCCGCCAGCCCACCTCCATCCAGCGCAGCCTCCGCAAGACCGCCACCAGCAATGACAGTTTTAAGGCGCTGCTCCTGAAGAAGGGCAGCCGCCCCGAAGGCGGCTTCCGCATGTCCGCGGCCGAAATCCTCCGAAGCACCGACCCCCGGCATCAGAGGGCCCAGTCGGACTCCGCCCTGGAGTCGCCTTCCTCGGGCCCCGGCAGTCCCTGCGCCTCTCCGGGCCACAGGACACCCGAGGAGTGGGCCCGCACCGAGGGTCTGCTGCCCCGCTTCTCCCCGGTGTTCCTGAGCAGTCGGCATGGGCGCTCGAGCACGCCGCCCTCTGCTGCCAGCAGCAGGTACAACGCCCGCAACCGCATCCTCAGCAGCCCAATGACCGCCATCAGCGAACGGGAGGGTGAGCTAGCTGAGGCCGCTGACTGCTGCGGAACCCCTGAGAGCAGGACTCCGCCAGGGACACCGCCCAGCCCCATCTCCACACCACAGGACAAAGACGGTACTTCACGCGAGGACGGCAGGTAGAAAAGCACTTTAGTTGCCCCTGTTCAAGGGCGGATAGAACTCTCTCAGTGCCCAGGGGAGTAGTCTTAATCAGACCACCAGGCTTGGACACTCATGGTGCTTTTACTGGTCATAAATTAAGGGAGGCCAGGCCCTAGTATCCATAACAGAATCCATGGTGCTTAGTCTGAAACGTAAAGCAATTCCGCTGCAGCTTTAATTCCACCCAGTCGCTCATTTATGAAAATGTGTATATTGCTTAAAGCAACAGCACACTTCCAAAGCCGACGTAGCCTGACGTTCATTTAGCAGAGCATAGTTTTTGTATTTCATGATCGAAAGCTTAAAGCACTTATGTTAAATATGAAAAAAATTAAGAGGTACGTGTGAGGAAGGAAGAGTAAAGTGAAAAGTTGGTTCTTGCCGCACTGATTCTTCAACAACGGAACAGGGTTGAATTTTGAGGCCGCTAGTTAGCGTGTTATATTGAATGGAGGAAAATAAGGGTTTGCGCTACAAGTCTTGCTTGCGTTCCTGTATGATCCCACGAGACTTAAACAGCCTAGCGTTCTTTCCTTTTGAGAGGATAAAGCAGCAGCACAGCTGTCCTGTCTTTTCCTTTGACCACACTTGGGCTTTAAGCCCCTGAATTTGGCCAAGCGAAGCTGAGATTTTGGTGCTGAATGTCTAGATGCCAGGGTTGGGGCCATTCCGGAATGCATTCATCAATTCCAATCCAAATCAGGAAATGGAACTGGAGTTAGAATTTAT
>JAODLC010012514.1:0-41008 GCA_026781145.1 Hippopotamyrus pictus | reverse complement strand
TGGTGCCAGTGAGGACAGACCAACCCCAACCTGCTGGGTTCCTGCTTCTGGTGCCAGTGAGGACAGACCAACCCCAACCTGCTGGGTTCCTGCTTCTGGTGCCAGTGAGGACAGACCAACCCCAATCTGCTACAATAAAGCATCTTCTCTTCCATGACCAACTGTACACAAATAAAAATAAACAAACACATGAGTAAAAACAGTATATATGCTATTTATACAACATAAGTTTGGATTAAAAGCTATATTATCAAAATACGATATACTGTATTGATCCGAAGGGGAAAATTGTAAGAATGAAAATGAACAAGTTTAATGACTTAAAGTGACCCACGATTCAATTCAGTCCTATTCTCCTACTTGTCCTGAACATATTCAACATTAGTGGTAGTTAAAGACTAAATTTAAATTAAATCCTGTATATTGATAATATATGATTGAGGCTGTATTTAGCCTTCTAGGCTTTTGTGAAGGATCCAACAATGAAATCGAGACACATCAGAATCAGCTTTTATTCGCCAAGTGTGCTGGGGCACACAAGGAATTTGTTCCGACAGCTTGAGACTCTCTTGTACGCAGAGACACTATACAAACTATACAAACAATAAATGACACTATACAAACAATAAATGATACTGTACAAAAAAAACAATAAATTACACTGTACAAGAAATGCAAAAGTGAAAGATATAAATATTATAAATAAACACACGTGGGTAACATTGTGCAATTTTAAGGTGTGAGGTAGAGTGCAGACAGGGGGGGAAACTGACATGAGGCAGGTGACAGCATAGCTGTTTATGAGGGTGACGGCCTGAGGGAAGAAGCTGCTCCTATGTCTGCTGGTTTTTGTGTACCGAGTTCTGTAGCGCCTGCCAGAGAGGAGGAGCCGGAAGAGATCGTGTCCTGGGTGTGACGGATCTGAAATGATTTTATCAGCCTGTTTCCTAGTCCTTGAGCAGTACAAGTCCTGGATGGAGGGCAGGGGGGCACCGATGATCTTTCCTGCTGTCCGTACAGCCCGCTGCAGTCTGTTCCTGTCCTGCTTAGTGGCTGCTCCATACCAGACTGTGATGGAGGAGCAGAGGACAGACTCAATGACTGCAGTGTAGAACTGAATCAGCAGCTCCTCTGGAAGACTGTACTTCCTCAGTTGTCTCAGGAACATTTAAAACAAAAGTGTGAAAAAATATGTCCCTTATTGCGCTAAGGCTTCCTTCCTCTTTTCTAGCATACAACACCAATGTCCTTTTCAGCAAGTCAAGCCTGCTAACCTTTCTGCTGTATATCCCATAACCACCGCGCTACTTGCTGGTTTCCGTGACTTTACCAAATGTCAAAAAATGTCACATCAAATAAAGTAACATTTGTGCCAGTTGCAATCAGCGTTTTAACCATTCAGCGGTGTTTTAAGTCAAGCTGAAATTCCTGCTACCAGAGAAGCAGATCCACAGTTTGCCAAACATTATGATAAATCCTTTTTCTGCAGTACTGGTACATTGAAATTCTTCTCTGCACCATCTTGCTCTCCATAGCTTTGGGGGGGGGGTCACAGCACAGAGTAAAGCAATATGCAGCACCCCTGGAGCTGGGGGTTAAGGGCCTAGCTCAAGGGTCCACGGACATGTGACTGTTCTGCTGCGGCCGGTACTTGAACCAGCAACCTTCCAATCACCAGCATGGAGGCCGAACCCACTCCCCTCCCCCAACGGGTCAGACTGGTCTCCAGCCAGCCTCAAACTCATGACCCAAGGTTTCAGCCTGTTCAGCTACACGGCAGCCCGTTCTTGCATTGAAACTCACTGCCGACATTCACCCGAATCCACCTTTGCTCTCTAGTCATTTACCGGAAATCTTCTGCAACACTTCAAATTCAAACTGAATGACGAATCAAAGCCCCGATCCACCGGGCAAATTAAGTCGTCACTTTTTTTGGCATTTCACACGCAAGAAACTAAACTGCGTTTCAGCAGTGCAACACAGCTGGAACAAACAGCTGAACAATAACGATGGAATAAATACTGAAAAAAAAAACATACACAATAGTACACAACAATAACTCAATAGTGCAATAGTACAAGTAAACAGTGAGGGCAATCCAGTGTGTATGGACAGCAGTAATTCATCCTTTATACAAATCTGGAAGCAGGACAGTAAGACTAACATAAAACAGAATACCTTTCAAACCTATTCGTGAAGAGTATAGCTGGTCCATAGGCACTGACTTTCCAGGTGGAAGGACCACTAGGTTTGGGAGGTCTGCAATAACGCAGGAAAGGATGAATGAGAAGTGACAGGTCTCTGGGTGGCCTCGCTGATGAGCATTCCACATAGCCACAGTGGCTAGTTAGCGCAGGGCAGCTGCATGTCAATTCCAGTGAGCTTCAGTGTCAGGAGATCCATAAGGCTTAATTGACTAGGGGACCAGAGGACAGCGATAGATAGCTAGGCCAGACCCACAGGATGCTCTCTTTCAAGGAACCGCATGGTATTATCTCTAAAAGACAGACCGTCTCGCCTAAATGTGAGAACAAGCGGTCGATTTTTCCCTTTTTAAGCCGGGAGACAGGCAGGGGAGCAGTTCTCTTTAGGGGACACAAAGGGAATGCAAAGATTTACCCGCATCTGACTACGTATTACAGCGTAACTCATTTTCATGGGAATCAGATGGCAATCAGTAACAGCGGAGTTTAGATAAATATCCAGCAAAGAACCTCGAATAACTACGTGAACCGAGTCCTCAGCCAAAGGCTGAGTTTTTTAGATAGAAGGTCTTACATCTGTAGCCCTGTAATTCGAAATGACCGTACATATACTGCATTCAGCCTAATGTGCAAGCACGCAAAGGAGATCGGACGTCCAAATCTCACACCACCACTGACAGTGACGACTGCACGTCTGTGACTTCACAACAGATCACAAATACACCCCGTATTACACGTATATACTGAGGAAACAGCATGATCCAGATTAATTTATGAGTTAATAGACGCCATCATTTGCAGTGTTAACATCGAATGAAGCTTTCTTTGCCATTTGTACAGTACAAGTCGGAAAACAAGTACGTTGCAGTATCGGTTTCACATATCACATCATGCTCTCTTTTTTAAGACACACACACACATATATATATATATATATATATGTATATACTGTATGTATGTAGAGAGAGAGGTACAGAGTCTGCTATTCCTCCACATGCCTGAAGCCCTGGAGCATTTTTCAGGGGGTTAAGGACCTTGCAGAAACGCCCAACAGGAGCGTGGCTACAATGACAAGCATGGGAGTCAAACCAGCGACCTTCTGATGCCAGGCCTAACACACTGAGCCACACCACGCCCCATAACAGACTTGCGTATCATGACAAAGTGCAAATCTGCATGTCACGGTCAGAAATTGACGGAGTTTGAAGTGGCATTCATTAGAAGCGCTAAAAAAAGTTAAAAGAGGGGCAGGTAGTAAGACAGCCACTGCTTATGGCAATCTCCTTTCCCTGGTAAGTTAGCAGGTGTCGCTCATAGGATGCTACTGCGCAGAAGCGTCTTGCCTTTCCAGTGGCCACCTGTCTTTCCAATGGCTACCTGCCTTTCCAGTGGCCGCCTGCCTTTCCAGTGGCCCCCTGTCTTTCCAATGGCTACCTGCCTTTCCAGTGGCCGCCTGCCTTTCCAGTGGCCACCTGTCTTTCCAATGGCTACCTGCCTTTCCAGTGGCCGCCTGCCTTTCCAGTGGCTACCTGCATTTCCAGTGGCCACCTGCCTTTCCAGTGGCTACCTGCATTTCCAGTGGCCACCTGTCTTTCCAGTGGCCGCCTGCCTTTCCAGTGGCTACCTGCATTTCCAGTGGCCACCTGTCTTTCCAGTGGCCGCCTGCCTTTCCAGTGGCCGCCTGCCTTTCCAGTGGCCACCTGCCTTTCCAGTGGCCGCCTACCTTTCCAGTGTCCGCCTGCCTTGTTGCATGCCCACAGTTGCTGTCAAATTCTGATATGATCACTCTGCACACCCAATCTGTAAAACTAATGTCTTTTTTTTCTGCTATAAGAATAACGATTCACATTGAAAAGAATGCTTCTGCCTGGGAAAAATTGTCCCTTTCTAACTATTTAATTTACAACCCCCATTTCTAATGCATTCTCGGTTAAACTGTGGAAATGCAACTTTCAGGAAATATACAGTCATTATCATCTTCTTCTCTGGTTCCTCTCATCCGTTCTCACTGTTCTATTTACTGGGGGATATCTTGCATGACGCACTGAATAGCGCCACTGGATCAATGGACCCCACACTGTATGCCCAATCCCCCTGGCTGTTTCCATGGCCACACGTCGGTGTTACTCTAAGGAACACCCCGGAAGGCTGATTATCGACAGTTAATGTAAACCCATGGGATGCGAGACATAGTGGGATGAATGAGAATCTGTCTTGGACTGCAGGCCCCCTTTATGTGGCACCCTGGCTCATTGTCATTTACTGTATGCTGTCAGTCAAGGAATTGAAATGGAAAAAAAGGAGAGTGAAAGCACCTCATTTTGGGAGCAATATGAAAAAATGAAAAAAAAAAAAAGAAAAAAATTAGGAAAAGAAAAACTTGACAAATTATAAGTAATAATTAAAACTGTATATTATTATTTTACTGTTCAGATTGCCTAGACATTTAACTATAAAATAATACACTAACAAATATGATACACTATGGAACCAGCTATTTCATTGAAAACTTACGGTATCCGTTTTGTAGACTTGCGTTAGGCCCCCTACTGGGCTATCAATGAAATGCAGGCACACAGCTCAAAATTTCTCAAATGTTTTCTAAACTGTTTTAATATGAGAATTTCATGTACTGAAATATGTCAGTGTTGTTGAAAGAATGGTATATCAATTTGGGGTCGAAAATGTGTTAATCTAATTTGATACTGCAAGTATTATATATGAAAAAACATTTATTACTTTTTTATCATCTTCACTTGGCATTTTCCATGGGGCCTCTGTGAAGAGCAGCTGAATATAAGTAGTGCTACTTAACCTTTTCTTCCAGCCCGCCATCATGCCTCAACATTATCCTGAGGATCTCGTGTCGAATGCCAATGCGCAGACACACCTCAGTCCGAGAAGTGCTGTCTTGACCTCATCTTAGCCCTGAACAATTTCCAAAATAAAAGTCCCAGGGCCAGCTCTGACTCTTCTGGTGCCCTAGGCAAGATTCTGATGAGCGTCCCTTCCCCCACCGCCCCCCCAGAGCGGCAGAAAACAGATTTTGTCGATTCATTTATATTAAAAACATTTCAGTAGCACAAGGAGGGGCTGCTAACTAGCTAGTTCGCATATGTTTCTCCAGAAAAGTAGTGAAATATTACAGCAACTGTAAATGACTGTAATGTCATGGAATGCAACCAGAGATATTTGTACTGGCTATATTCACTCGCTTTCTTGGCCCCTTTAATAAAATGGCGTCCTAGGCGACTGCCCATGTCTCCTACAGGGCGGGCCAGCCCCCACCTAGAAGAAATGTGAGGGTGCGTTGTTTGCCAGGAATGGACAGGGTTAGATAGCAGCGAGGCCGGGCCGTAGCTCCCCGAATCGGACTTGATTATACCTTTTACTGACGATAAAAGTCAATTTTAACCCACAGTGAGAATCTCACCTGGACTGTTTTCATTAGAGCTCTGAACTTTCTGAGATTTAAAGTTTAGGTCCAGAAAGTCAAAATCCAGACCAAGATTTTGTTACAACCAACCAGTTGAGTACTCTGTGAACGTGACTGTTTATGCACAACTGATTGGTTGTAACAAAACCTTGGTCTGGATTTGCACTTTCTGAACCTGAACTTTCCACCTCTGCAAACCTATGTACTCCGGGTCCTGTCGTTTATGTTTACAGTTTCTCCGTCGGTATTTCTCTCTTAAGAGGTTACTGACGTCGGATGTCATGTCCTGCGAAACACAATGACAGAGCATAGGAACAAACTGTGTAAAATTTATGTTACTGAGGAAGAACAGAAAGGACCAATTATGGTTTCATTCTGTTTCCAAGATACACTGCTGCGCACATTTGTAAATATTCCCAGGCTTTCATCCCCTAGAGTTTTTCCGTTCCGAATCGATTCCGGTTATCCACACCGTGCCCAGATTTCCCCAGATACATGCTCCATGGTTTTCCCATTCCTTTGGTGTTCCCCGTACAGAACTGACCCCCTCATTTCAGATTGCACCACAACAGGGCGGTTATGATTGGCCTAGCACCACGTCTCTCACTACCGGAAATTTAGTACCCATAATGCATCTCACCGATCTTTGGGAGCTGCAGCCTCCTGAGATTATTACCTGGGTAGCTGAATCCTCGCAGCAGAACGGCTCTCATTATGTTCTGCCAATCTGCCTCTTGTTCCTGTCTCCCCAACCGAGGCAAACCTTATTCCTGAACCACGGGATCCATGGCGCCTGGCAAGAGCGCGTCGCCGCTGAGGCTACCCAGGAGGACGACGCCACAACACCTCGACTGATCCGCTTCCCGTTCTATATCCGAAAGAAGTGGGCCAGAAAGGATGCTCTTCCGTGAGACGCCTTGCGAATCTCGTGTTCCTTCGAAGGCACTCAAAGCCGAAATCGTGAACTCGTTGAAAAAAAAGGAGAATGAAATGTCACCCTGGTCGCCGTGGCTTACAAGTCGTCGGGATCCTGACCTGATACGGAACCATCTGCCTGACTGATGTGTAAATCTTACAAAAGGTTCAAAAGGAAAAATCCACGTTCCGTCATCTTGATCCATCTATGTTCCATAACTATTTAGCCAATGAAAGATCACGGTGACCATGTAGCCCCAAGCGTATGGCCCAAGTCAGGGAACCATGGATAGGATACCAATACATCACGCTCAATTCCTCACACGCTTATGTACTCGGGGAGACGTAGAGGCCCCAGTTTGCGTCATTGCATGTATCTGTGGAAAGATGTTGTAGTTTCTGGAGCACACGCACACTCGCATGGGGGGGAAAATGCCAGATCGTCCCTCATATCACACATCAGATCAGTCGTCAGTGTACTGATTGGCCATCGCCAGCTTAAAGGGCTTACGCTCCTTAAGCATACTTCGAAAGTTTAGGAACTGATAAAACCCTCAAAGTTACGAAGTCGAAATGGAGCAACAGGAAAGGCGACAGGGAAGAGGCGCTACGTCACACGCCGACACACAAAAACCCAACAGAAGGGGCTCAGAGTACCGGAGGAAGACGTATGAGTCACCGCGCCAGAAATTTTATTTTTAGCAAGACCCATTTCAAAATGCGGGCAGCAGTGATTTTCCTTGAGAACTCGTAAGTTATATGTTATTTCTAGGGGGGAGGAGGGGCAAAGGAAAGACCAAACTGCAGAGAATATGGCTGCCTTTCAGGTGCTTAATGTCAGACATGATACACGTCTCGTGCAGTGGCCGTTTATCTTTTCGTAAGGTATCTGCTTCGCAACTCTGAGTATGAAGCATGGGACGGTTTTACGCGACTGCTATACTATTAGTCAGCCGTGTCATACGCAAGGAAAAAGTGGATAGTTGCAGGAAGGACAACTGACTGCTGGAAATTTTGAAAAATGATCATTGTCACTAAACTGCATAACTAGCAACATTCACGCCTAATTTATTCTACATTTTTTTTTTTTTTTTGCTTTATCGTGAAAGCTTTTCTTGCTTCTGTTGGTTCTGAGAATTTTCAATATAACAGTGAAAAACGATGAAATAAAGCTGAAAAGGAAAGCAGCCAAATATTTTTCTATTCGCAGCATAATTTAGCATCAGCTCAGCATGCTGAATCAGAGCCACTTCTCCGTTATTATGGGGGGGGGGGACTGCTTAGCTTCAGAAAACTGAAGCTGACAGTCAAATGTCTCTTTGAATAGGATGTGGGATTTCGACACATGAATCCATCTTGACGTTTACACCTGCTGGCATCCGCTCTGGGTTTTTAGGCTGAATAACTGCTACCTTAATAACTGACAAATTCTGTCTTATTTTTAGCTGTAGTAAAGTTCAGGGCACAAAGCCACTATCATAAAGCTCTTGAACGTCGAATGTAGTGGATTCCCTTTAATTTTAACTGTGCTAATTGTAATAAATCCAGAATTTTGAGTCTCAGGATTATCTTGACATTATTGGTTTATTATTAGGAAGGAATAATTGTGAAATCAGTCTTATTAAAATATTACCCGTGCATGCATCCATCCATCCATCCATCCATCCATCCATCCAAGTCCTTATCCAGTACTGGCTCTGTTTTCTATTATATGTTTATCATAAATATTTACAGGTGTCATTAACTGAGGACACACACTGCAGTCCCCCAGTGCTGAAATGCCACGGATTTCACATGAAACTCTGCCTAGCTGAAAGCAGAAATAACGGGATAGGAAGTGTTCGACTGAAAACCTGACGGCCAGCAGGTGGCGCTACATCTTCGGCCCGGGAAAAAAGCATTTGACGAGGAGGATGTTTCTGCACAAAAAAGTCAAATTTGGCCAAAATATCTCAAAATATATCTGTCCACCAGTCTTTCCTCTGTGCCAAGTTTTGATATTCTATTGATTACGGTATCAAAAAACCACCATCAGCAATGGCTATTGATTATAGTCTTGTGTTTTTAAATTTGTCTCAATTATATGCATGTTTGAGCTGAAATTTAGATGAGTTATATTAGATTGCATCGCAATCCTCAAAGGAAGGGTGACCAGAAGTTGGGATGAGGGAATATTTATGAATAGTTTTGCATTTTAATTCGATCACCTGCGCTGGCAAGGACGGCATGGGGAAACCTGTGGGTTTATGCGGGTCGCATGCCGTTATGAGGAATTCAGTGCTGACTGCACTTCACCTACAGAGGGCAGTGTGCCGTGACATTAAGCCCCCATAGATGTCTTCATTGTAAAGCTTTGAGTGTGCCATACTGAGTTTGGATTCAATTTCCCATTGTGATGCTACAAATGTAAAACTGATCAGTATAAACGGTTGTATTCTATGATGGAATACAATGCCTAGATCAGAACACACACACACACACACACATATATATATATAATAGATTACTATATTGTACTTTAAATTTATTGTAACACTAAAATACTATAATTTCTTAAATATTACACATGTCCACATTGTCTTTACAGCTAATACATAATTTTTTGCCTATCCCAGGCAAAGGGAAACCCAGGACTGAATGCACTGTGGGCAATTTCGTGATGCCAACTAATGTGACTGAATGTCTTTGGATTGCTGTAGGAAAAGCCACAAATCATAGGGAGAATATGCGAACTCAACACAGACAGTGTGGATTGGAAATGCAGATACGCAAAGCCGCAGCGCTGACCGTCGAGCCGCTGAACCACATGTAACATGCGTTCGTCCATTTTCTGTTACCCCTTTATAGGGTTGCGGTGGGGGGGGGGGGGGTTTGGAGCCTATGGGTGCAAAGCAGGGAACAACCCAGGATGGGGCACCAACCCACGGCCGGGCACAGTCACGCAGCAGTCAGTCACACACGCCACCTGCGAGTAATTTGATATCGCCAATTAACCTCAGCATGTTTATGGAGCTTGGAGAAGACCGGAGTACCTGGAGGAGGCCCCAAGACGACACAGGGAGAACCTGCTAACTCCACCCACATGAGGCCAAGGCAGAGACTCTAACCCGGTGCCACCATGCACTCATTCTCTTCAAAAATCCTTGTTGTTAACAAGTATTCACTAATGTTACTAATGTTACACCAGCTTTTCCCTATGATGTCATTGTGAATGATGCAGGCTAATTGTACACAGATATTACATTCTGTCAATACACCAGTAAACAACCCCCCTTCCCCCACCAGTCTATAACCCATCACGCTGAGGAAAGCATAATGAATTTTCCAAAGATTTTGTCATAATTGATGCCAGAGCCATAAGACGACGTTCATGTTCTCATGCTTGTTGTTGTAGCATTGAAAGGAATCAATTAGCATTTATTTCCCTTAATCCTGAGAAGGAACAGCATGCGATCCGGGGGCTTGCCCATTAAATCAAAACCAGGCTAATAATATATAATCTTATAGAAGCTCTTCTTTTTCAAACTAAAAGCTCAACATTATCCCATGGTAGCCTTCTTCATAGATGAGTAGCTCAGATATGCTTCACCTTTGACACATTGATTCTTCAATTAGCTTAGACCTCCATAGAAAACTCTCAATAAACTGCCACAATCGGCCAAATGAAGTGGATCCGATCTCAGCCTGTAGTAAAATATCCACGCTGCCCTTTTGAAGATGGTTTATGTGGTTATAAACACCCTAGTGTGTGTGCACTGTTTGTGATCTACAAACAGAAGTAAGTCTGTTTTCGATTTGTTTCCCTAAATCCAATTTGTGGCCCTATTCCAAGCACAGCTGAACTTGAGATTTAGCCAGCTCTGTAATGATAATTACGTAAATTAAATCATTACTTTTTGATCTTTCATGCGCTAATGGTGCTTTGCGGGTGAATCGCATTAATCACTCTGCTGTTTGTCGCTTAATGATTTATTTTAATTAATTTTGCCATTTCCTACAAAAGCAGACACCTCCAAGATGCAGTACGGAGAACCACATGTGGAATATTCGAAGAAAAAAAAAATACATGCCATTTTTTAATTACTTCAGATTTAATTCAAATGGTATTTTAATTTCCACGAAGCACAGGATCATGTTTGAAGATTAGTAATGAGATTTAACTTCAATGAGGGAGGAAGAGAGTCAGTTTTCTGGACAACATTGTCTTCTCATTAGGTTTGTAATCATCATATGCTGTACAGCTGGTTCCGCATGAAGGAGATATCATCCTTGGTTGCTGGATTGACACTATCTTCATTTAAAGACTAAACTAAAATCTTTTGACTGTTGACTCACTGCCTTAAGGCCGGTACACACTATGAGATTTTTGGCAAATGAAACGTGAAAGAATTTTGGCGATATCTTTGGTTATGGCTCCAAAACAGTAGTCTTACATCGCACTGTGAGAGGTGCAAAGATGAACTTTGTCACGGTCTTGCAACCAAAAGTAGGTTGAAAAATTTCTGTCAATGTCAAATATTTAGGATGAATCATCCCACAATGCAAATGCTGCTATGACCTATGTTTACTAAATTTCCAAATCTGATGTTGTTTCATTCTAGTATATTGACTTGCATCGTAGCCTATGATTCAGTAGGTGCTATCATCATAGTCTACATACAGTATATCAAACTTGATGCCATACCCAAGTTTAGTAGATCCATGTCACAGTGTGGCAGGGTTGTCAACTCTCACGCTTTCAGATTCTCACACAAGAAATATCGCACCAAATCTATATTATTCCATTCTAAACCTAAAATTAGCTACATTAAAAACATTGAGGTAGTTTGCAAACCTTACATGGTATTTACAAAGTAATAAACTTTTGCATACATACATACATAACACACACAGAGAAATGTCTTGTCTAGAATTGAAAATCTCACTCCAGCCAGCTGACCAAAGTTAGCATCTGGTGTGGTATGCAATTAAATTATACGGTATAGTTGAAATCGCAGTCTGTCAGAGCCAAGCAGAGACGTACTGTATCTGCCTAGTGCTGTAGAATGATCACCCTGTGATTTTAATCATTTGTTCTAAAGGCTTAATATGCAACTACGTATTCTGAGACCTGGAGAAAAACCAACGGCAGTATAAATCTGACAAAGTGTTTGTATTCACACTCGGAGCTCGTGGTTTACATATTGTTGTGCACATTTCATTTGGTACACATACCGCATAGGTCATTCAACTTGCTTTTTGCTCCAGGTTCAAAGTGTATGCTTCTTGAAAACGGCAGCTGCGTGAATTTGCAGGAAACCTAACTGCATTGGTTGGGATAGTGGTGCAATGCGTCTATCGACGATTAAGCCCTTGGGGGTAACTGAGTGTAGGGTGGGAAAATGCTGGGGAAGAACCAGTTAAACATACAGCCGGGAAACTGTGATGGACTGTCTGATGTTACCTCTACGAAAAAAAAATAAAACCTATACTTGTTTATAAACATTTTTATTTGTTTTGTGCTCTGTGCATATAAATAAACAAAAATCTGTGTGTTAGCATTCACTGGGCCTCCAAAACATAGTCCAATAGGTTGCATGCCATGTAAATATTACCACGTTGTTATGGAGGTATCTTCACCATCATTACTTAAGGGGTTTTTCTCTTTGAGCCTGTCAGTTTACTACACATGGATTGCAAAGGCCGTCCACATCTAGTCAGACTGATTTAGCCACTTTTATTGCATTAGTCACGCAGTATGTTTCTATTCCAGCGTTCCTTTAAAAAGCCATAAGGAAACCCTGTCTGAAGACCATGCAGAATGTTTTTTTTTTTTTTTTTTTTTTTTAAAGATTCTTATTACTCCAGCCTGATTCGTTTTGGGCGCTGCCAGTTGGAGGGAAAGCGACAGACACGTGACAGGGTCGCACCCGGGTTTTTTTTTCGGGTCCATATTTTAACAGCGTGCCATCTGCTTGGCAAAGATAAGACAAACCGGGAAAAACATTTGTAAATGAGCAGCAGGAAAAAAGAAAAGGAATAGATTTGCCCTGGAAAAGGTCCACTGAATAATCTAGCATGGCTCAACATGACAATTATAAGAAACAGTCCTTCTTGGGGCGAGGGGAACCAAAATATCTCGGAGGGGGTCATTTTTAATTACGTTCTTTTAAAACACGATAAATAATGGATAAGCTATGTTGGACCCCCCAACCCAAACCAATCTAATTACATTTCAACTTTTTAGGGCCCCTGTCAGTCAGGGGCCATTGGACTCCGCCTAACTCTCTCCTCTTTACAGCGTCCCTGCCTTTTATTTTTCAATACAGGACAATCCTGTAAAATCAGGTTTAAAATGTTATTAAACAGGGCTAGGTGAGGCCCCCTGTACTTCAGTAAACCCGTGCATTAAGGCAGTTCAGTCTGAGATGGCAAAGGAATTGTTCATCATTTTTTCTGCCCGCAGGTAAATTGCTTCTCCAGTGAGATTAAAGCAGACCATCAGAGTCACGTTATTACCCTGAACACAGAAATCGGTTTGATCAGTCAAGCAAATTCTACAATATGACACGAGTTGGGTTGCAATATGGGTTACTTTTCTTTTTCTTTGATTTTTTTAGCAGGGCTCCTTGTATCTTTAGATGAAAACAGTAGTAGACAGTGCAAACAAACATGTCAGTCCTGTAATGGTGTCTTTGAAGTCTTTAATCCCACAATCAACAGATCAGAATCTTCAAAAATTTGAATATGATTTTGTTTACGTAGTAGTTTTATATCTGTTGCTGTATTTACTGATTATTATAGTTGTTGTTTTACACTGAAGGCTAGAGACTGTAGAATTGTTCCAGCCTTTATTGTTTATTTGTTTCTTAACCAACACCAAAACACTCAAGTGTGTGAATATAGTCTGATGTACTACAGCAAAAACCAGATACCATAATACTCAAAATATCAAAACATTTTCCAGCTATCGTGTATTGCACAGTATGTTACCTTTTGGTGTCAATTTAAAACAAAGGCTTTACTGCATCGTTGTGTGCAATGCAGTCTGCTACGTTTGTTTTGCACATGGAGTTCGATGGCCATTCTATACTCCATAAGTAATAGGACGATGGAAAAATGATCTTGGCTGCTGTCTCAAAAATAATGCCTGTTATTAACTAATGATGTATGGACTATTCACTGGCTTCCAGGTTTTCAGTGCGTCATTCAGAAAAACTCTCACTGACATCTGTTTTGTGTGATTAATTTATTTATAGCTTACATGACGGGTTATATCTGAAACAATGTGTGCATTTGTATATTTCATATAGTATAAATATAAATATCTAATGCTTTACATTAACTGCACCCTCACAATGCCTTTATAATGCATTTGTTCAATTCAGTGCACCTTCATAATGCATTCATAGAACGTTCGTAAGAAGCATGCTTACAGCTTTAATATACATTAATAATAAAAAATTATACAATAATAACAAACAGTATAATCATTTAATTAATGTTTGTTATTAATGTATATTAAAGCTGTTAAGTATGTTAGGATGTTAAGGTATACTTACATGCTGCTTATTAATGTTCTATGAATGCATTATAATTGCATTATGGAAGTGCACTGAATTTTCTATGAATGCATTATAAATGCACTGTGAAGGTGCAGTTAATGCAAAGCGTTACCATGTTAATTCCTTGTGTGACTGTGTAAATTTTGTATTCACAGGAACAGCAAACTGTATTTAAATATAGTTCTTTAATGAACGGTTAAGCTCCTCGTAAGGTACTTCTTCAAGCTGGAAAGCATACGCCATAGGAGTCATTTTGCTGGGCAGGCTGCGTGCTTTTAATTTGAAACGGTGAATTTGAAGGTCACCGCTTCACAGCTGAGGCCTTGATTGTGCAGTAAACCGTCTGGCTCACTTCCACTGTACATACCAAACCAACAACAGGCTGAAACAAAAATAGTGAGTCGAGGTCGGGCATGCCAGGAGATCCTCCCTTTTTGGTGCCCAAAGCGTGACACCTTCCATCTCCACCCCGTAATGTAGTCTGAGCGGACAGCTGCATTATGGGACTGCGCAATGACCTACTGGAGCCGTTTATAATCCACATGTTCAGACAAAGAATACGAAATTTGATATTTCTATCCTAATTACATTAAGCAAGAATTATTTGATATGAAGTAATGGTGAGATACAAACGCATGGAACTCAAATTTATCTATAATATTTATCCATTATTGAGTAGTGCGGTTTAGGTTCAATCAGCTTGACAGCTAAAATGTGCACATTTTCTGTTATATAGCTCAAATATAACAATTTCCGCAGTACTTTAGGCATGGATTTAATACTTGGTGTGCTGAAATGTGAACGGTCAGGTGTTATTGGATATTATTAACATTTCCAATTTCAGAAACTGCAGCTCGGGGGATTTCTGCAATGGACCCCTCAAAAGAAAAAAAAATAAATAAAGATGAATCTTCAGGAGTTTGCAGCCCATCTGCTGAGGTGGTGGACAGGGCCCATTGCCCAAGAGGAGAGTGAAAATAAGCTCTTACACCTACCTGGGAAAGAGGTGAAAAGTGAAAATGTTACAGGTAGAGGGGATCTTGTGTGTCAAGTCGGCCTTGTACAGGCAAGCATGACATGGGTGACCTGCATAGACACTCATAGCCATAACCATCTTCAGAATGGAAGACTTATTTCACCCCCTGGGACACAATTGGGGGGGGGGGGGTCATCCCATGGTCTTTAAATAAAACCTAAAACCAGTTGTTAGGCATGGGGGGGGGCAGGCACGAGAGCAACGCACCGGGTGTCTAGCTTAGCCACTGTGAGGCCAAGCAAATGACATGTGGAGAAGCACAACTTACCCTCACAGATTAAGCTGTTAGTGCGCTAAGCACGTCTCACGTTGTACGGCTGATGTTACAATCGTGGGTGCAAGAACAATTATGACAATTCGGCAACCCCAGCAATACAGTATCACTTTGCTTTCAGAAGCCATATTAGTAAACAAATAAACATGGTCTCTCAAAATGGCTCCTAATTCCTTTGACCCGTCCAGCACGTTTTAATCGGGTCTTGATGCTGGACATCCTCGCTGGGTCTTTAGTTCGCCGTATTATTGCGGTTTCCCCTCCACATTAAATCCTGTCTTTTGATGTGCCACACACTGAAGCTCGAATACAAAGCAAGTATAAGCAAAATTTAAATGCCTTGTGAACTATTGTTAAATTCATTTGCATACAGCTATAAACACAGCAGCCAAACCAATATCATTAAGCCATCAATCTTTGATCAGATGCTGGAAATGTGGGGAAAAAAATATGCAGCAGAACCTACAATCTGGCTCAGGGGTCGGCAGTCCTGATCCTGGAGTGCCGGTATCCTGCAGGTTCTCTATCCTGCCTGGTGAGTTCCTATCTGCCTGAGATCAGGCGTGGTCCATCAGAGACCAGGTAGGATGGAAAACCTGCTGGATGCCGGCACTCGCGGATCAGGACTGCCGACCCTTGAGCTAGAGGCCGCTAATGGGCCCGATCTGGTCATATTTCAGCACAAGTGGCGCTTACTTGTTATTGGTTCATCACCAAAGGAAGAACACATATGACTGAACAAAGCTGCTGATTGTTTCAATCTTGGAAAGGGTGGCTGGCACAAGAAAGCGATTCATAAACAGAAACATCTGCTGAAATTTAATGCATGAGGTATTTATCTCTCCAGTTAGCCTTGCAGGTAAAGCATCAGTCACAGCATGATAAGTTCATATTCCAGAACTCCTGATCACTTTTGTTTGTCCAGGTCCTGGAAGCTTATAAATTGGACATAAAGCATCCAGTAGCTAGACAAACAAAAGTGATCAGGAGTTCTTAATCAACCCATTGCATAGTACTTCCTTATGATTGACAAATGCTTATTTATTTTAACTGTGAAATAAGGGTCATATTTTTTTCCCTTTTTAAGATATATTTGCTTCTTCAATTACTTGGAAGGCAGCTAAGGAAATTCTTAGGTGATTACATTTGAACCGACGTGATACTTAGTATTTGATTGAGTGAAAAACGCTGGTGATTTCCTGGTCTCCTGGATTGTGACATGTTATACTATACTGTGAGAGACCACAAGAAAAGAGTTTGTCAGATAAAAACAGCTGAATGAAGTGGCAACTCGAGTTCAATCCAAGGTCCATCATGGTGTCTATTGGGGACAATTTGAACAGTCATTTTAAATAGCAGCACAAAGCAATGTCCTTTTATAGGCATCTTCCTATTGTCAGTGCTATCCTGGGATGGGATGGGGGGAGTGAATGACACAGGGAGGGGGGACAATGGATAAAGGCCCGGGGTCCGACACATGGGGCTACCAGTCCTCCCCAGCGTCCCAGCGCTGCCCTGTCCTTGGAGCACCAGTAACTGACCATGGCACCTAAGAAGAAGGAAGAGCCCAAACCAGCACCCCCCCCAAAGCCCCCAGAGCCGGAGCCCCCCAAGGAGCCAGAGTTTGACCCCAAAGCTGTACAGGTATATACCATTTTTTGTTTTTGTTTTTTTTGACAATTATTTTTATTGTCTAGTGTCAAGAGATACGTGGTTTTCGTTTTTAGGATTTTTCACAAATACAAATTTATTCTGAGCAATGTTGGCAAGGAAGTCTTCTGCCACCCTGCTAAACTGCAAAGGAAGTAGTGGGAATATGGGACATTTCTGTGGGAATATAGGGCAAATCAGTGGGAATAGTCAAAGAACCTTCTGTGGGTTTCTGAGCAAAGGAAATAGTCCAACCTTCACTTAGAGAATCCCCCCCGATTATCCCTACGTAGGCTAATATTTCCTGCAAGCAAAAGCAAAAAATTTTTGTGTGAATAATTGCATTCAGCTTTATGTTATCCTGTTCCATCATTGAGCACGTTGTTGAGTTTTTTGATTGATGCTGTATCAGGACGATCGTAGGACACCAGTTTTTAGCAGATGATAAAAGCCACTTAGTGAAATTCATTAAAGAAAAGTAAGTTTTCAGTCTTGAAACGTGAATGACAACATGGACGAGTTCAAAACCAACGTAGGGTTGACCGAATGGAACTGATTGAGACAATACCATGAGGAACTCATCAAAACAAGCCTGATAAAATAAGCAGTTTGGTCAAACTCGCGGACCTACTTTAGGTGTCAGTTTACTTTGAGGGAGCGGTTATTTATTCAGTGAGGGTTTGCTTGCTTTTATGGTAAAGCTGAAGAAAGTCCAAACGGCTGGTGTTTCAGAAGATCCCACATCTGATGGGGCCAGACGTTCAAGAGCCATTGATTTTACTATTATTATTATTATTTTTGCTTGACAATTTCGAATTCCTTGCACTCAGATGTCACCAATACAAGAGACACTGATTTGCCCAGTTTACCTCCATTTTGCGCACACGTGACCAAGAACCAGACGGTCTCTGAGCCTATAGTTTAGCTGCAGAATAAATTACACACACTTTAATTACAGGGGCAAAAAAAATTGTTTGCAATGTATGTTTTTACTTTAGATTAGATTAGAAGTTAGATTTTTATTCCCGTGAATTGATTCCCATGATGCAGTGTTTGATTACCATGAATTTGGGGAAAGGCAAAAAAATAAATCAAGGATTAACATGCAACTTTCGTGTGAGTCCAATTCACACGACAAGAACATCTTGATTGATCTGCGCTGAAGCGACAGTTAGCAAAAAATGTTCAGTCATCAGAGTGGCCCAGCGATTCCTGACCATGTCTCACCACTAGGGGGCGCCCCAAGGTCGTCAGTAGGCGTCCCCTGACTGGAGGTCAGTCGCTTGAATGTCCTGTGACACCCGCCAACAAAGAACTACCAACAGCTGGTCGGGGGGGGCTGCCGAATTAGCAGCACACAACCGGAGCCTCGGGAACGTGGCCGATGTTTGTGTATGCACTCGAAATGGGCAGAGGGGTCTGTGGGGTGGCAGGACCCCCCCAAGGTCAAAATCATGGACCCAGCAGAAGCTGCTCTATTGGCCTATTGTAATTTGCATTACAATGGATCGTAATATTTACAGGGAGAACTACCACCCAGAAACTTCTTTTAGCTACTATCTAACCATGAATTTGTGAAATATTGCACTCATCCCACTATTGGAGTTAAAGAGATTAAGGTCCTAACAGAGCCATCAGTAATTTAAACATGCTATTGCATATGAACGGTTTGGTATTTCATGCATATACTGTATAGAAATTTGAGGAGCAGTCTACATGACTTTCCTTGACTTTAAAACAGGGTAGAAACTATAAAGGGAACTTATGTTACAGGGAACATTTTTATTCCTAAAATGACAAAAAACCTGAAAGGATAAAATTATTTTCCTGTGGAAGGGATGTTTATTACGAATTTGCTTCATTCAAAATATGTGACATCATTTCTTTCTGTTTTTCTCCCCCCAATTCAGCTTGAATTTACCGCTGAGCAAATTGAAGGTACGTGTAAAACGCTATGTGCAAAAAAAAAAAAAAATTCATCTCACTTTCTGCTTCTGAAATTAAGGATTTAGAATCTACTAATCTGCAAGACACAAATGCGCTGTAGTAGGATTCACCATACTGGTGACGCTCTTTCCACTGGGCCCTAACGCGCTACCACGCATACACACTGACGTGTGTACAGGCCATTTGCGGCTAAAACCTTCACTCCACTGGGATTCCTGTCCATCCAGTCGGAAAATGACCTGACACATGGTAACCTTGGGGTTTAATTGTAGGCAAATGTCTTTAATTAGGGATACACAGCAGAGCTTTAAAGGACTCACTGTTTTTGGCACCGGTGATCCTTTCCATGCCGTCCTTTACTGTGTGGAGGTTTTCTCCCCTGTAATTTGTACTGAGAAAAAAATGTGGGATTGCCATAGGAGAAAACCATTAGGGGTTTTGCAACAGAAGGACTGAGACAATCTCCCCTCAGACACATACATTAATTATTCCAGCAACAGTCAGAATTCTAGTGCTCCTAATCAAGCGTGCTACAGATCGGTGTTTCCCAACCCAGTCCTCGGGAAAACCCCGGACAGTCCACGTTTTTGCTTCCTCTCAGCTCCCAGTGCACCTGTACCAGGTATTCGGTGTTCTTGATTGGCTGGGAGCTGGGAGGAAGCAAAAACGTGGACTGTCCGGAGTTCCCCCGAGGACTGGGTTGGGAAACTCTTCCAATGATGGTCACGTGACTCCAAACTAGCATCTGTGAGTGGCACACCTTCATTCCCCCAACAGACTTCAAGGATGCTTTCCAGCTGTTCGACAGGACCCCCACAAACGAGATGAAGATCACCTACGCTCAGTGTGGAGATCTCATCAGGGCTCTGGGTCAGAACCCGACCAACACTGAAGTGATGCATGTCCTGGGCAAGCCGAAGGCTGAAGGTGAGGACCACCAAGGATCCGTCCTACCATGCATCCATGCAGGGAGATCTTCACAAACACATACTGAACAGTTCCAGACAAGATGTCTTATGATAAGGTGTATGGTAGATGCTAACAAGCTATTTGTTTCAGCACTAACCCAATGCAAAAAAAACATTAAATCCTCAAGGTTTTATGTTCTCTTTACCACTTCTGGTAAGAGAAACATAAGAATTCAAAAGAATGTTTGTCTCTAATACCAATAATGACTAGTTTAAATTCCACTCATCCCAGGGGGGAACTTTTGCCAAGACGGCTGATCTGTCTGCTGTCACAGGGCTCTGGGGCTAAGAAGAGTCAGCTGTCCAAACAGAGTCCGCTCTGCTCTCTGAGTTCATTACTCTAGACAGCCTCATCTCCTACCAATTCACACTTTTACCAGGAAACACTGTCACGAATCAGCACGGTTCAGTGAGGATTATGATAAGATCCATCAGGTGGTTGGCGGAACGGAAACATGAACCTTCAAGGACGGGGGTTGGGTCACTAATGAACAGGAGCCATAATGATTTGCCCAGAAGCGACAGATAGCTTTTAATGTGGAGTCTGGTAACTAGCTAATGGGCCGCAAGTGATAAACCCGGGACGAGAAACAGAACCTCGTCAAGGGCAATCATTTCTGATACTGGTCTAAGTATGTTGCAGCTGACAGATGAATTTTAGTGATGCTGAAACGAAATGCCGCGTGACCTGCCAGTACTGCGGAACTCGGGCCGTTAGCATGGCACCTGCCGCCGCTAATTTGAACCCCCCCCCCCACCCCGGGCAGAAATGCAGTCGAAGATGCTGGACTTCGACACCTTCTTGCCGATGCATCAGCACATCTGCAAAGCCAAGGACCGGGGCACGTTTGAGGACTTCGTGGAGGGCCTGAGGGTGTTCGACAAGGAGGGGAATGGCACTGTGATGGGGGCTGAGCTCAGGCACGTCCTGGCAACTCTGGGTAAGTGGACAAGGAAGGGGGGGGCGAATCAGCCATGCAGCATTAGCATTAGCATTAGTCGTGTGTGAATTCACATGATGCTAAATTGTAGTCATTTTCACATTTACACTTAGCTTTACCACAGGTTGACTAAGGTTGACTGGTGTGCTGCCTCATGCTTCTTAAAAGGACCTTTGGTAAAATTCATTATGGGCAATAATGAGTGTTGAATGACCTTCACTATTTAAGAAACGAAGCACAACTAAAGTCAGTTTTCAGTTTATCCTCAGTCATAACCCGTGCTTGGGCTCTCGTCATGGAGACCTGATCAGGACTGATGGCTCTGTTTCTTCTAAAATAAGGTGAGAAGATGAAGGAGGACGAAGTCGAGCAGCTCATGGCTGGACAGGAGGACGCCAACGGCTGCATAAACTACGAAGGTGGGCTGCCGTCTGTCTGGGATGTTCACCTCATCTTTGTGACATGGACCCAAAATCTCATCCGAACTCCACCTAACTGAATTGAAGAGATATTAAGGGCGGCAGAGTTGAATTCAGTTCATTTTTAGACTGCTCCTTTCAGAACACAGGCGCCCCAAGGCACTTGGTAGGAGTGTGTGGCAATCATCTCTTACATCGTTTCTACGAAATGGTACATGAAATGGGAAAAAAGGAAAGAGGGAAGTAAAGAATGCCAGAAGACAATGACATTTAACAAGGAGGTGTATAGATCAGACAATAGTTATAAAATTAGAGAATTGTTTTACGTCTAAAAAAGAGCAACAAAGTGGGGATGTACCTTGTACACAAGGCCGTAGATTTGAGTACGGATGGTGTAGACATGTCCCTATAAATATTATTATCGTATCGTGTGTTTAGGGGGACAAGTGGATTCGGACCCCATGAATGTTGGAACCAAACCTATGCCCTAGTCGATACTCATCCTGCCAAAGCAGCACTTCGGTTACAGTAGGTAATCAGTACCTGTCTTGCACTAACTCTGTCCCCTTCCTTTCTCTCCACAGCGTTTGTAAAATACATCATGGCAGGCTAAGCAGGTCAGTCTACAACCTACCCAGAGGATCAGTTCTTTTGATAAAACTAGCGTTCATTTCCAGTGTGCGGGAAGTGAACTCCCCCATCTCCCTCCTCAGATTCCATCAGGGACGTGTTCCTTCGTCCTCACCCTTGACTACACTACAAAGAATCCACCTCATTTTTTTACTGGTGACCGCCATGTTATCCCATCAGCTCTGCTGTACAGCACCACTGTTAAATGTCCATCCAATGTTTTAATAAAGCGGAAAGAGTGATTCATGTCTGAGTTTTCGTCACACGTTCATTTTCTAAATAATCTGGAACCGGTCTTTGTGTTTGGTCTTACACACTCAAAGCCACTGCGACCAAACCGCACCCAAGTCAGCGATTTTTAGAGTTACATATTTTACAGAAAAACGGCAGAGAATTTCTCATATTCATTGGTTGTCAGTGTCACATGCAGTAGTTGTTAAAAATCAGGTTTTATTAATCACCAACAACTTGGAACACTAAATGGGTTGTTATCAGTCTTAAGCTAATGAAACTTGCCCAGCTTTTACAGCAGGCACGACCACTCGACAGATGTGGCAATTTCAGGTCCAGAAAGTAAAAATCCAGACCATGATTTACTTTCAACCAACCAGTTGTGCATAAAGAGTCACAGTCACAGAGTACGCAACTGGCTGGTTGAAAGAAAATCTTGGTCTGGATTTGTACTTTCTGGACCTGAAATGTCCACCTCTGCCACTAGATCATAACTGGGCCAAAATAGTCACTTGCTACAAGCAGTAAGAATGCAAAGTATAAGTTGTTCAAATATCCTGTCATAATTACACACACATCTCTCAAGCCAAAACGCAATACTTCGTTAATGTGATATTCATTAGACAGTTGTTTGAGAATTATAATTAGCACCGCATACCAGAAAACTGTAAAACAGCATGAAACGAGTCGGAAATGACATACCGTTGCCTTGAGCATATTCAATCAAACGATAGAAAAAAATTACAATAGCAATCAATTACACATCTCCATATGCTTTGAGCAGCCCAGTCACTGCTGTTGTGGGTTATTCCAGCAAGAAGGTTTAGAGTAAAAGAAAAAAATACTTTTGGTGAATTGCGGTGTCCGGCTGCTCAAAATATACGCAGCGCTCAAGTATCGCAGATATATCGGACTTTTTAAACACTAGATATAACCATGTGCAGATATTATCTCTAAGGTATGGAGATTGGAGGTACTCGTAGGTATGCTATGGGCTTCACCTACTCTTGCAACATTTCCATGAAGTGCCAGAAGGCAAACTGCTTTAGAGTAAGCATCAGTAACTCTCTGAGCAATCTTGCTTAGGCATTGAACAAAACGCACAATACTTACAGAAAGGTCAATGGCTGTTTCTCCGAACTGCTGCTCCGGTTAATTAGCAGAGGCGCTATTGATGATGGCAGGGTCTACTCTGAGCCGCGCATCGGAGGGGAAATAACTGAGTAATTGCAATCATGAAGCTGTGGAGCATTATGCATGCATGTAGTAACCGCAGAAACCCTGGACACAAAGAAAAACATTAACTCGGAATAAGCCTGAAACGAAACATTTACTCAGAATAACCACTGGAAAATGGTTTGGAAAAGTACGGTTCATGCACGGGACACAACTACAAACTAAGGTATGTCATGCACAGTTCTATAGTCATATAAAAAAGAATGCACTTAACATCTGCAGTAACTTGGCACTTGTGCAGACAATCATGTGTAGGTATATCAGTAATGTGGGTTAAAATGCATTATCAAAGTTAGTATATATATAAATATTTATTTGTGCTCTGTACAAGCCCGGATCTAGACTGCTCAGGTTATTATTATTATTATCATTATTATTATTATTATGTGATTTCTGTGTGGTGCTTTGGACAGAATTGTCTGCTAACGAAATTTAAGTGAATTATAGTATGTAATCTATGTAATCAGGTAACTTGACTTTTACTGAGCGCTGACATCTGGCGTGACATTCAGGCTTTCAGGTTCTCACGTGAGAAATCTTATGGCAAAATTAGCTACATCAGGAGCTTTGGGGTAGTTTGCAAATCCTACAGACTTTTATTTATTATTATTTCTAAGGTAATAAAACTCGTATATAGATTAAATGTGTGTGCAGACTTGTCTCGAATTGAACATCTCACTCCAGCCAGCTGACCAAAGATGGCAAGTTGGCTGAAATGAATGTTAGCAAACCGTCATGTTAAATACAGTAGTGGACCTGTATCAGCATGGGACGCACTCCAAGACCTACCGCGGAGATCCGAAAGCCTGGATAGCAGCGAACACTAAACATTACATGTTTTTGTTTACTAATACCTATGATAAAGTTTAATTTATTAATTACACTGACACCATGATTACCAAATTGGTGGATACGGGAGTTCCACTGTATTGTTCTAGTGAGCTTCCTAGCCAACAATAATGTTAGCTAGCTAACTATCTAAGAGTTAACTAAATGATTGCTAACAAAATTCCTTATTCAACACAGCTTTACAGAAAACTACAGCAGTAAAGATACATTTTAACAAGAAGGAGCTTTAATAAGAATAAAGCAACACTCCTCCACTACTTTTAACAGGCGACTACAAAAGCTCCCCTGAAGAAAATCTGATGGGACGAATGAAATAAACGTGACTGGCATATTCAGATAGCGCAAGCTAAAGTTGACCAATTGGGTGGCATTGCAGAAATTTGGGTGGGCATTGCCCATCCCTACCGTGGTCCAGATAGTAAGAATCTAGATTTTGTTTTAAACGAGTTGAGTTGGTTGAGTATAAAGAGTCAGGTCTAGATTTTA
Source organism: Hippopotamyrus pictus (assembly GCA_026781145.1). Taxonomy (NCBI): domain Eukaryota; kingdom Metazoa; phylum Chordata; class Actinopteri; order Osteoglossiformes; family Mormyridae; genus Hippopotamyrus; species Hippopotamyrus pictus. The sequence continues at coordinate 16,242 of JAODLC010012514.1, read as the reverse complement.
ACTTTCTGGACCCGAACTATCCCCCTCTGACAATATTAATAATACATTTTATTATTATTATTATTATTATTATTATTATTATTATTACTACCACCACCACCATTTGTACTTTTCTCATAAACCCATTTTTTGTACTTAAGATATCTGGCAATAGGAGTCAGCCAGCAGTTCCAGCATTGGACAGCTACATTTAATGCTGGAACTCAACATGTTGTAGTTTTTCAACTTTCCACCTGGGGACACTGTAGAGCTTTAAGCAGGACATACGGCACAGTACGTATCTGGCGAGATCTAAAGGTCGCTCCGGGCATACAAACTTGCTGCGCAATGCTGAGAGAATAATCTTCCACAGCTGACTATGCCATCAATTGATATATATATATATTTTTTTAATGATCATACATTTAATCACAGATGTGAACATGAAAATCGTCACATTTTTATTGAGTATTTTATGACATAAATTACAACATTAAATAATTGTAATGAGTTATTTACAGGCTGGAAGTAACTTCAAAATTAGTGATTGATAAAGACTTTATTAGAATGACATTTATGGTGTATGTACAAGAGGATTACTGGTATTAAAAATAATAGTTTACATTCATTGATGTTTCACATTTCACTGTATTTACAGTGATTGCTGTGCTATTGACTGCCAAAGGAACAATCTGACAGGATGGCTTTTCAGTGTTTTTTTTTTGGAACTGTCTTTTAATGTTTTACCATGATAAAATCTTGTTTTGCTGTGTCTAAGGGCAGAGGCTGCATTCAGTTGAAAAAGCGCCTTAGAGAAGGTGTACATCAACATAGAGAAAGGAACAGACCGATTCACATCTAAGCATTGTGCTTTCAGACATATAGACAAATCCCCATTTCTCCTTTCACACATATAAACAAATCCCCATTTCTCCTTCAGAAATTCATGTTTTCCAATAACAGAAACACAGTACTACAGCTCCTGACTCATTCATTGTCCAGAAAAGTATGCATGTAGAGGAAGCTGGATCTGGCTGACTCACTACATAATAGCCAGACATCAAAATTATGTTTTAATTTACAGAGAGAAATGAAACGTAAAGGTCTTACAAAACAGCTAAAACAGAGCTTACGGTTTCAAAGTCATCCAGTAAACATAACGGAAAATACTGCACAGCACACCACAGCGTACTGTAATGTTTCGACAGTCATAGTGATTACAGTACTGCGTGTTGACATAACCCTGATGAGGATGTAAAGGCTTATCTATAAATTACTACTACACATCTATTTACAAGTGTTACCGTTCTTTAAAGCATGCAACCTCTGTTTACCACAAATGAACTGACCTTTATAATCCTCAAAATACTAAATTAGGAAATAATTACTGTACTTTATTCTAAATTAGATGCATATCTGTTGCTTATTCATCAAAAACCAACAGATTGATGTATTGCTGAATGCACAAAAATATTAGTCTTTTATGCCGCAAGTTCTCGGCTGTGATTAGCAATAATAGCTGCAATTAATATTTTTGAAACATTCTAAAAGTTAAAATATAATCAGTCTATTTGTACTTAGTGTATGTATGTTATTCATAACTGATCCTGTACATTTGAGGATAAAGTGCCTCACAAAAAATAAATACAGTAACAGTGTTTCATAGAACATACATGGGTCAATTTGAAACTGCTACATCAAAGCATTTTGGATTATCTTAAAGTTATTAATATAACGTAACCTGTCGACTTCCAATACCACATTTTTTTTTTTTTTTTTTTTAATTCGCAAACCAAAGAGGCACTCTACCAAAAAATATTTGGCACATCCAATCGTATTATTAAATTTTAACTGCCATTAGGACCATGTCAGGCACACACCTAGAATCCAACTGGCATCGCTGTGTCGTCAAGGCAACGAGCAAAGACATAATTCCAATGTCGCTCAATAGAACTTCTGTCAAAAATGGTAAATCCATTAAATGCCACTTGCATCTTAAAGAAGTCGTATTCCTCCCTAACGTCCTAAGTGGCACCAAAGTGACACAAACAAATGACGCTTCTTCTGGACACAATCAGAAAAAGCCACAGGAATTACTTTGGTGTGTACCATGTGGTTTAATAGCTTCGCGGTGACAGCTCAGGTTGTTCCCAGTCATTTATTTATTTTTTTTCTGAGTCACTGAGTCAACCCTAAATCGACAGTTTCTCATTACAGATCACATGCATACAGACACACCCACAGTTTCATCTCACCCAAAATAACCTCACACATGTTAAGAACAAAAGCTCCTTTGTCCTTCGGGCAAATTTCTGAATGTTTCAGAAGGACAGCCAGTGCCCAGTATTTAAAAGGAAACACAAAAGATGATTCAGCAGAGGGGTAATCCAAGATTGCATTGATCTAAAGATGACATGGTCTTACTAAAGAATGGTTAGAACTGGTTCAACTATTATGTTGTTAATATATTAAAATGATTATTAAATGCATTCAAAAGCTTTAAGTATTATTAAAACCAACAAAAGCTCTCCCCAAGAACATCTAAAAACAATTTGCGTGCAAACAACACATCTGCCTGGTAAGCATAAAAACATTAGGTGTTCACAGCAACATTCACCAAAATTCAGCCTGTTGTTTTTTGTACATTTCAACTATGAGATCTGATTCGCTGACAACGTCATGTGACGAAGAGGTCAGGGTTTGTTATGGCGACGAGTTTGTTTGCTCGCCTGATAGCTTCACATCTTAGCGACACTAACTGCACAATATTCAACATCAAGTATTTTACACGCTAACTACAAGTAGCGAACAAATAGTGTGAAATCCAGGACACAGCTGTATCACTTTAATGAATGTGCCTATTTCTTCAAAAACACTTTTTTTTTTTTGGCCTGGAACATACAAGCTGGCAAAACCACAATCTGAATGAAGCCGTGAAATCCAAGGAAATCAACCCCGTTGTCAGAGAGCTTTTGAGGGCCACACTCACAAGGGCCACAGAAATCTCTCGCGATTTAATTAGTCGGTTTTGTCAATAAATGGGTTAAGCGAGTAGGGAGGAGATTGTAGCTTCACATAAATCACAGGTGTACAGTTTCACTGAACAGGACTGGGCACCATGGCCTGGTCAGGCAGCGCAACAAACACGATGGTACTCACTCATCCTCTACTACAAAGAGCACAGGAAATACATCACCAAATGACAGCGGCCCAATATTCCTCCTTGCTGAAGGTCTTTGGATGCATGTATGACAATTCTTTACGAACAGGGCTCATCACGCACCTCAGGACATGGTGAGACCGGTGGGCTCAAGAACTCAACTCTCCAGTTTTCTTAAATTTGTTGTTTTTGGGCGAACGAAACCAATGATGCTCAAATGATGACGTTTCCCGGCTGTGCGGTTTTGTCTGCGTTTACCGCAAGGAGCTGAAATACCATCCAGCTGGACCCAGAGTGATCGTCGGAACCTAGTGACGCCCCTGCGAGAGACACGCCTTGAGATGGCGAGCTCAGCTACGAAGTAATTCATCTTATCTGCTCCTTGAAAAGGTCCATGATGCTACTGAGGAGCCGGGTGTCACCCTGGGGTGTTCGGACACAAGGAGTGTGAACACGCGAAGGCCATGGGGCACATTGGCAATTGCTCACGCTCTTTTTAATAACTAAGTAATTATGTGTACAGGATATCTTGTGGCACTAATAAAAACATTAATCTGTAAAATTCAGAGCCCTCTGAGGGCTCTGGTTGGTCAGTCGCCTGCTTGGCTGGTAATGGAATTTTGGGAGAACATCTTAGTATATTCAGGCCAGGCTCACCTACAAAAGAGCTTCAACTTCCCAGACCTAAACCAGGCAAACAGGTGTCCTTCCAGCTGTGAGGCATGTTGATGTTTGGCACGTCAGTTTCTTTTTTTGTTTTTGTTCCTCTAATGAACAAACCATCATATTAATTTGTCTGGGTGTAACTGTTTAAATCTTACTTCAATTATACAAATTAAACATAACAATGTCCATAATGGCTGCCATATTTAGTCTCTGGCCCACAACTGAATTTCCATTTCATTTTTAATTGATGAACTTTTACGTCACGCAGAAACCTTACATCACAATTACTGCCTTTTTTTTTTTTTTTTTTTAAGCAGTGGAAAAACCGTGAAGCAGCAGAGAATCATGGGAAATTTTATAGGAATAGAAATTCATCGCCGTTAAACAGTGGGGAAGTCCGCCGGACTATCAGCTGGTTTCGGGTCAGGCTGCAAGTGCGGGATTGCGGCCTGCCATTGGTCAGTGCGAAAGCTCACAGGTTTCTGAACTACATTCGATAAATCGGAATAACTAGAAAGAGAGGAGCAGTGGAAATTCAGAGCGGATGTCAAAGTGTTTCATGGCACTATTCAATCCTTCCTTTCATCCATTCCCTGCTCTTCCTCTCTGGGACAACGTGTAGGAAGATTCCTTTAATTATAATTTCTATATTCATTAAACCCCACCCTGCCATTCCGATGGATACCTCACTCTCTGTCATGTGACACGGGATGGATACCTCACTCTCTGTCATGTGACACGGGTCGTCGGCAGCTCTGAAGCATCCCAGCGGCAAAGGACGTCCCCTATCCCCCCCGCCCCGCAGGGGGTGGGGCGTTTCATCACGATGACCTCACTCCATTGGCAGTGCTAGTCTCTTTGGTAGCAGTCTCCTTGACAGGGGGTTCAGTGGAGTCCTTAATGCTGGGGGAAATAATGTCTATTGCAGGGGCTACAGTACAGCCTGTGGCATAGGGCCCGGGAGAAGAGTTATTGCCTGGGGGGGTAGAAGGAGAGTCATTGTCGGGGTACGTAATAGATTCTTTGGCAGGGGAGCAAGTGGCAGGGTCCTTGATGGAAAGGGCAATAGAGTCTGAGACGATGGGATCAGGAGAATCTTTGGCAGGGGAAGAAGGACCAGCACCATTAGCTGGGGGGGCAACACAGCCTGAGGGAGGGAGGGGACTTGGGGGGCGTACATTAGGGGACATTACGAGATCTGCCACGGGACAGGAAGTTGCATCACTGGGGGTGATGGAGTCTGTAGCAGGAGGGGTCATTGTGTCTGCAATGGACAGAAGAAAATTGGTTTTGGGGGTAAGAGCAGAGTCTGCTAGCACAGGGGCAGTGAAATCTGTGGGAGGGGGTTGAATTGGGCCTCTGGTGGGGGTGGCGGGGGACTCCGTGGTAAGACAGGAGGTAGAGTCTGTGGTAGGGGGGACGGCATCTGTGGCCGAGGGGGAAGGACGCTCTGTGGACGCTATGACGAGGTCAGTGGTAGGGTCCGCGGTGGGGGGGGGAAGGAAGTCCAGCGTATCCAGGGGTGCAGCGGAGTCAGTGGCGGGGGGGTCTGCGGCGGAGGGCCCGGCGGAGTTCACGGCCGGGGCCGCGGTGGAGTCCGCGGGGGGTGGGACGTCGGTATCTTCGGCGAAGTCGTCAGTAGGGGTCGGCCCGGGGGCGGCAGGGGTCTTCATCTGCTGGAGGGGGGTGTACTCCCTGGATTGGGAGCGGGACAGGAGGTGGCGCTGCTCCCCAGCTCTCCTGGGAGGGAGCAGGGGCTGCCGGGCGTAGTTCTCCCCGTCGGCGATGGCCTCGGGCAGCGGCTGCCTGCGCGTCTCCGGCAGCAGCAGGATGCAGATGATGCAGATGAGGGTGCAGCAGGCGAAGATGATGTGGTGCAGGAAGTAGCCCTTCTGGTTGTGCAGCTCCATGATGGGCGCCGTCAGCATGCCGAAGCCGGCGCTGGCCAGGACCAGGCCGAGGCCACCGCCCCTGTGCGCGGAAACAGCCGCTGTGACAAGGCAAGCGATACACAGGCAGAGCTGGCAGAGGGCGGGACCGGCTCCAGATCAGGCCCCAATTAGACGCCAGGGCCAAACCAGAGACAGACCAGGGCCAGACCAGGGCTAGACCAGGGCTAGACCAGTTCCAGCTAGCCTCTATCCCCACACCACCGGGTTTACCTGATGGCTGTTGGCGTGACCTCGGCACAGAAGAAGATGCTGAGGTTGCTGACGGCGTGGGAGGAGAACATGCCGATGACGGAGAAGGCGATGGAGAAGTTCCTGTTCAGGGTGTCCGACCGCTCTGCGGGAAACACATTTGAAACTGTCAGCTGTCAGCAGTTACGGGAATAAGATACGACATTAAAAACAGATGCACTTAAAAAGGGTCTAACGGTCGTAAGCAGTAACCCTGTACAACACCGACTCAATTACGCAACTCTGCACTGTATTTAAAATGTGGCATAACCGCATTAGAAATATACATTATTACATAGCCGAAAAGCTCTTATCCATCTTACGTAACACATCGAAGCTGTTCTTCCCACATATGCAGTTTATGTACAGTCTCCTGTAGTGTGCAATCTGCTGGTACCACCAGGGGGTGCACTTCCGAAAAGTAGTACTGTTGGTCAGGTGGGGGAAGGGGGTGGGGGTTCAAAATGCCGTAAATACCACAAGCGCTTTCTCAATGTGGGTAGAGCATATCCAGTCCCCTAGAATGGTAGTCCTGCTTCACTGGCGTTGGACAGAAGAAGAGGAGAGAGGGGAAGAAATGGCCTGATCAAGGGGCGGGCAGGGAGCCTGCGGGCGAGCCGCCCCGAAGGACTGGCCCACGCGTAAGGACAGCGGCTGCCATGAAGGGCACCACGGATCATGATGATGGTTTTCACCGGGGGAGGGGGGAATATCAACCTTCTCGCTCCATGGAACAATCAGAGAGCTGGAGCGTAACAAGCCATGTTAATAACGACTAGAGCACTGCATCCTGGGAAGAGAAGATTCGAGACACTGGAGGTCAAGGGCAACCGTGAGCTGCAGCTTCTGGTCCAGGGTTCGAACCAGGTTTAGGGCCTGACTGCCCGACCCGTGCATGGATACTTTTTTTTTTGGTCCCCTATATCTATCGCCTCACAGAACCTGTTAAGACTGATTTCAAACCAGAACCAGTTTGGGCAGGTCATCGTGCTGGATCTCGGTCCAAGCAGCCCGCCAACTTTAACCCCCCAGCACTCATGAGTTTAAAATTTTACTATTCTCCTCCCGAGGGGTTTTCGAATGGTGAGACCTAGCTGGTGAGCGGGGGCCCCACGCTCGCTACTGGACGGGTGAGGTCATTATCAGGTAGCCAATAGGAAGGCTGTCACCGGAAATGTGAGGAAAACACACATACTGTACCTATTTTTAGGTGGTCGCTGTATTTCCCAAGCACTGTCCAAGTTGCCGGAAAAAAAAAAGAGGAGAAAAAAGTCAAAATTAGTGCTTATGCAGATATTTCTGTGCAGATGTTTTGCAAAGAGAGTGAAAGCATACTCAAGACTCTACATATCATACACTTAATGCACTAGTATAACAAGACAAGTGTTCATTTATATAAATGACTGAATGCCATATAACCATATTTATCCACGTGTGTCTTTGAATGGTACGTGTGCGTCTGGTTGTGCGTGTAAATATAAACCTCTCCACGTGACTGTGAAATGCCCCGCACATGTGGTGGAGTGTGTACCTGTATGTCAGATGTGCTTGGTTATAAAAAAAAAAATGGTGAATAACCTCTGTCTGTGGGAGTGTGTATTATTCCTGCCCATTTTGAGGACAAATATTGCCAAATGCTATTTGGCGAATCCTTTGGGACGCCACCTCAGGGTAAAATTCCGTTGTCTGAAACAACATCGCTTTTAGCAAATAAAGATTTGGCAATTTGAATTATTAGCTTTCAGCTGTCTTCCGGAAATGCTGTGATGGATCTGGGAATTATACCCCACAGCGAGGGGAAGCCAGCGTGACGTCCCTGCGACTAAACAAACACGAGTATGTAGATGAACGTGGATCCCCCCTGCCCCCCCCCCCCCCCGCGTGTCCAGTACTCACAGTTGGGCAGGCCCAGCTGCAGCAAGGACGCCAGGGCCGTGATGATCATGAAGACGAGTAGGCCCCCCCTGCGACCCAAAAGGCCCACCACCGGGCACAGAGCGATGCACGCCGCCGTGGCGATGCCCGCCATCGTGTAATAATCGTCGTAGAAATTCAAGAACAGCCGGGTCTCATTGGACTCTGGGTCCCGCATGCTGCGGGCAAAGCAGTGATGAATTCCGTAGCCCGTCAGCCTGAGGGAGGGGGAGACATTTACGTTTACATATTTCACATTTTGTCCAAATTGGCGCTTTTGTCCAGAGTGGCGTATAAGCAAGGCAAACAGCACACTGAAAACATACATGCTGTCAAGGAGTCGATTACACATGAGTGCAGCTAGGCAGAGCTTCCAGTGAATACCCAGGGAACAGGTGTAAGGAGTATTGAGCAGGTGTAAGGAGTACCAGAGCAGGAGCTACACAGGAGCAACTACACGACAACTTCTAATGGAGCAGGAACCTAATAAGACTACTCAAGGACGAGAAGGGTAATATAAGAATGTGGTAGGGACATAAAGAGATATCAGCGACACTAGATGGTATCCCATCATGCTCTGCCCTTCGAATCACTGAGCAGAGACTGGCCTAAGCTTCTGACTATGGTAAGTACACAATCGCCATTGCTGTCCCGCTCATTAAATATTTATGATGATCTTGGGCTTGCCTTTAATGACTCAGAGGCAACCCACCCCGGGCTGTGAAAAGCAGGAACCACCATATCAAGGGGAGGGCGTGTCTCCAGAGGCCTACTGCCAAGATCTTGACCCTACTAGAGACTCTGATGGTTGTACGGAGTGATGCTGGTGAACATCACGCTCAGTTCCATGATGTCTGCGGGTCGATACGTATGGTTCCGGTACACCAGCGCTCTCGCAGCGAGACGGCGTGTGCTGGTCATCCTAACACACTCACGAATTCACGCAGAGGACCACGATGTTCTTCCACAGGTTCCTGGTGCCGACCATCTTGACGATGCACGTCTTTTGGGGCTTGTTCGGAACAGCCCTGTGCAACTCTAAAAACAAACAGGCAAAGGAAACAAAAACTCCCATTATGCTCTAGCATATGCAACAACAGAAGCTAGAGATATTGATTCAGGTCTTTACTGAGGTCAGATATATCTGGGCTATGTGACACCTGATTGGTTTGAATACCTCTGCATGTAGGGTAAGTATGGTAATCCATAAAAAGCTAAATATATTTCTAAAACATTTAAATTGCCCGATAAGCAAGGATTATTCCAACAGTTTAGCACCACCAAGCCCATTACCCAGAATCCTTTAGGAACAGAACTTTCACGTTAGCCTTTACGGAGACATTTTAGATCAAGGGCAACATTACAGGCAGCTGCATTTCAGGCGGCCTTGGTGTTTACGCGTGGGTGCAGCTACAAAAGCAGCGGCAAACTGACCTGTCCACAGGTGCAATAGAAATGTATAAAGCAGGGGACGGGGGGAGGGAAGAGAAAAAAAAAATAGCGGCCCAATGTAATCAAATGCAAGGGCATCATTTGGGGGATGGGGTGGGGGTTTAGGATCCAGCTGAACCTTGTGGCCCCGTGAACCTGCATTGGATAATCGGTTGCAAGACGGACGACATAAAGAAAATTTCCATTTCCCTGGCTGGTGGACCGTATGCCCACACGGCTTCCTGACTGCCAGTCCGTCTCTGTGTCTAATGGACACCAGTAACGCATTTTCCGCTTTAGAAGATGTTAACAAAGAGTGTTTACGCTGCTGGGCCCCTATGGCCTCGACCAGACCCGAGATGGTCTCTGCTTTCGAACCGCGACGGGTCTGGGCCTCCATCCAGGAACATCAATCCCCTGAAGGAGATCGCCGCCCCCCCCCCCCATATGATGCCAACCCTGCCTATCCTGCAGCGCATCAATGGCAACATGTGTTCCCATTAAATAAATAATACATTCAATAGAAGAAGCTATAGGCAGTTTGGGCATTTTAAAGGGGCATCGAACAAGTGGGGAAATGCCACACACCGACCTGTCAGGATATCGCCGTAGCGACCCTCCAATTCCACCTTGTTCTTCTTGGCCATCTGGGACATCAAGCCTTTGCTTCTGCTGTACTGCTTAGTGGCCAGGAGCCACCGTAGGGACTCTGGGAAGAGCCTGCGTAGAGGTGACACACGAGAACACAAGGGTCAGGCAGAGACAGCATCGAAAAGCCGGATTTGCACACACGGCCAATCAAGGCCTGGTTCATCCCAGCAGGAGCCAACCGAGTAACCAGCGGGAAGTGGGATAAAACAGGAACGAGCTGATGACGCTGTAGTCATCCGGCCCAACATGCCTCGCTTTACCTCACAGGTTAAGCACCGTCTGTGCATACAGTGTGACCCCTGTTGTAGGAAACGAGCCTTTTTGCGCTCGCGATGTTGGCGTTTAGCTTTTTTGGACGCGCGCGCATGCCGGCCACACGGGGGCAGACCAGATGGCTCCTCACCAGGTGTACAAGAGCATGAGGACGAGGGGGCAGACGATGAGCACCTGCAGCACCTGCCAGTCCTTGCACAGGGCGGCCAGGCCTGGCATCAGGAGCTGACCGGCCAGCATGATGAAACTGGCCACCATGGTGACGGAGAAGCGGTAGCGGGGGAGGCAAAGCTCGATTCCTGTAGGGGGAGGGGGGACACAAAAAACAGAAGAGAGAGAGAGAGGGCAATAAGCTTTTATTCTATTTCAGGAAATGTGACTGCCATTTACAGCACCGTTATGCAGCTAACTGCAAGTCTACTTCTGGCCACCAGGGGGAACCTGTGAGCACCTTTTCACACCCCGTGACATTTTCTCTCGTCACATGTTCTTGTTGCCTGCGAGTCAGATATTCAAATTCTCGTAGCTAATCAGGCCTGTATGTCATAAATCCTGAGCTGCAGCAGGCAGGCTGTCAAAAATATACCACATTCTTATTTACACATTTCATTTCAGAAAGTCAGCTTTTGCTGTGTGCAGCTCTGAAAAACAAACACGAGGTATTTATCATTTCTGAATACTGATTTTAAACCTGATGCTGAGGTGAAGAAAATCATACAGAATATGAAACAAAGCAATGTAAGTCTTCTCATAATAACAAAAGCAAACGTAGCGTCCGGGCAAACAGCCACGTCTCTCAGTCAAAGTCAGACTATTCTTGGTGGGGTAAGCGTAACAGAAACACTGACATCACAGAAGTGAACAGCTGAGGCATCCTCGCAATGACATGGGGTGAGCTGGCGCCGTTATTACTGCAGGGCCGTGTGTGTGTGTTGGGGGGGGGGAGGTGGGGTGACACAGCAAAGGGTGTCACCTGCGTGACTGGGGAGTCAGCACGCCACGTCAGCGCAATCCACAGCACAACAGTCCGTCTGTTTCTAAGCGGCATCCATTTTTGCTAATTCAAGCATCCCTCCTAGATTCGGTGGGGGGGGATTTCGATTACATTTCACCCTCCTCCGCCCTCGCGAACTTTCCTAAATCCCTGCATCTAGGAAGAACAGGAACCTGGACCGGTGACAAAGACAAAGACTATTGCTTTAGCTGCCCTGGACCCATCATCCAGCTACAGCCTGTTACTGGCCAGGGTGTCCTAGACATATGTGTCAGCCATTGCGGGATTCTCCTGGGATTTGAAACCCTTTCTCTGAGCCCTAGTCTTCATGCCAAAGAGGGACTGCCCCAGCTCCCTGAATGATTACAGACTCCTACGTCCACCAGGAACCAAGCCATACATAACCCGTACCAATGCAGTGGAAAAGCGCGGAGAGCTGGAACCGCACTGTAACTAGTGTCTGTTCGCGGTTCCTGTATGCCAGTGGAAAAGCACCATAATACAGCACTAAAGCTCCTAGCCTGCTGTCACTGTGCCTCGGCTAAGCCCATAGGGTCTCTGGAGCACACCTGACTGCACCAGGAAGGACATTCCACTCATCCTCATTCCAGTATGAATCACATGGTTAGAAGGTTCGCTGGAAAATTCTAATCAGGGTGGGGCCTGGTTATGGCTTGGTGGATGGTTGAGGTGGGAATGAAGGTGGGGGGTTTCAGTACGTAATCTCCTATCAAACTGATCTCATCGTGGGACTTGTTCGGGCCTGATGCACCAGCCGACTATGATACAGCGTCTAGGTGTCATCACGGACCAATCAGCCGGCTACGATACAGCGTCTAGGTGTCATCACGGACCAATCAGCCGGCTACGATACAGCGTCTAGGTGTCATGACAGACCAATCAGCCGGCTGACGCACCGGCAGGGACTGGATCTGCTTCCCAGAGTCGCTGCCTCCACGCCTGACTCACGGTACAAGAGAAAAATGATACAGGGAAGAACGGGACGCGCTTACGAAAGCAAAAACATCACATGGATATTAGACATCTTTAAGCAAACAACAGTGATACTGCCTGTACGTGAATGAGAATTAAGCCTGATTTTCACATTTCAGCCTCAGGGGTCCGCAACAACCCCAAAACTTGTACCTGCGTGTTACAGGTAGTTCCTAATGTCTCAGAAACACACCAACAGAACACAATGAGCCCAAACTAATGATGATATTAAATATTAGGTGACCGGGGAGAGGCGTGGGGTTTTAGAGCCCATCCCTGAGGCAAAGGGAATGGAATCCTTCCCAGGGTTTGATGGATTTTTCACCTCCTATTTACAACCCCCCACAATCCTTTGCCCCCTCAGCTTTGCTGACACAGAGGGCAGGAGTGACTCAATGGTGATACACAGATCGGGTACACTTTGGTCTTGGGGGGGTGGCATTAAGCTGCCACAGCCATGCATGAGATCAGTACAGGCATTACCTCTTCCATACTGCATTACGGGACCCCTCCCAAATGCAAGAAGGTACACGCTCACCACGGGAACGTTCTGCATCCCATCCGTGTTCAGAAACTCGTGCTGAACCCTTTGCGGCGTGACTAGACGCTATCAAAGTGTACTCTGCATGTGCTCCTCGCCCCCTCCGTCAGTACACTGACACTTACCACTATTTATTATTTAGTTGAACATTAACAGCGTGGCTGCAGAAGACACACGCCCCCTAAAAAGGACCTTGAAAAACTGACCAGCGCAACAACCACCTGACTCTCAGAGAATGAGCGGCTGATCCTCCCTTCCCAGCGTCCTCTCTGGCTTCTAATCCGGGCCAAAGGTGACTGCAGCAGTAAGAACTGGCGCCTTTAATTCCAAGCCTGGGACGGCGGAGGGAGTGAATCCGCAAACAGCCACGTGACCCGCCTGTCCGGTAAACACTTCGCAAATTCACCGGTGTCGGCTGACAAATTATTCGGAACGCTCCCTTACGACGTTTCCTTGAGAAGCTGGCAGCAACTGCCGAGCCCCGCTCTCGTAAAACAGAGAGTGACGTTTCCGAGGTCTGAACTTGCCTGATACTGTGAAAGAGGCCGAACCAGTTGCTCTGGCTTCATTTTCCCATTGAATATCTAATCCATGAGTGTTTACCATACATATTTCAACTAACGGTATGCTATTCAAGTCAAGATAAAAGGTTTTTCTTATTAAAGAGACATTAACCATCCAGTCTATTCGGTGTCATTACTATTAAAATTTCACCAAGACGTCTTCACAACGTATTACCGGTTAAAGATGTCTCTGTCTGAATCTTCACAAATTACAGCCGGAAATGTATTATCCAAAAGACAGGTTCCAAGTTCGTAAATAATCCATGATTCCATTTAGAATTTCTGCTTTGGATAATATTATGGATAATAATATCTGGTAATGCACTAAAATATATAGCGAAATATATATTAGCCTATGAGAAAAATATGGAATTCAACTAGCTTAATATTAAGGTGGGTGCAGTGTCATGTTCCGGCTGACAAGACTATGAAGAGAAGGAGAGAATATTTCTGCGCTACTATCTGAAATTAGCACGTAGGTGGTCCGTGCTAAAGTAACTATAAACATGCTTCAAAGTAACCGGGGCCTGAATACACACATCCCTATGCCCTACAGAGATGACAGGGCTGTTAAAGGACACCAAACAGGTCTTTCTCATCCTCTGCTGGATGCAACATGAATGGAAAAACTGAGTGCAGGTAACGAGTTCTGACATGAAAGGATGACCTGCTTTGACAACCACAGGGAGAATCTCCTACCGTGGCTCTAAGGTAACACAAACAGGCGCTTCCTGTTCCTGTTTTTAGGAGGTGGGAGGGGTGATCTGGGAGCGAGTCAGCCCAGGAGACGGAAGAATGCAGGTGTTCCGTGAACGTTAAGCGCTCCATCTGCAACCTGAATGCCGGAGAGATCACGCTTCCACCGTAAAGGTGGAGAAAGGCTTTTAGGGGTGGCGGAGCAGAGTAAATCAGAATGACAAGGACACCGCGTCCCACCCCCCCCTCCCCAGCTGCCCTCGACTTCCTGCCAAGCATTAACTGCAGATGCAGGGGGGATTTCAAGGTGCAATCTCGAACGGCCCGGTGACTGTGACGTGAGGCCAATTATCCGAGTGACATTCATAAGACATTTCCGCAAAGATCATTATTCGCTGTTAGTCATCGAACCTGCTAAACATGCCAAAAAAGTTTTTTTTTTTTTTTTTTTTTAAAAAAAAGGGAATTCCTCACAAGCGTGTTAAATCGACGAATGTATTCAGCCTTACTGTACACTATTTCCTTGTGTCATCTGCCCTTATACAGAGAGAGGACGCCCTCCCCCACATAATACCCACAAAGCTACATGAAGATCATTCCAGCACAGAGTTAATTTCGGTGCCCGACCCTCCTTGAAGGAACACGTCACTCATTTCGACTCGCGTGACACTCTCGTCTGATCAGCCCATGGACTGCAACTGAGTATTATCTGGATGAACCTGCATGTAAACATCGACGTAGCATGCGGCCTGCGGCAAGTGTTTTCTGCTAATTGCCGCCGAGTTGAGGCTGCAGAAACAGGCAGGGGGGACCCCCCTCTGACCCCTCCCCATCCAGTTATCCCTGCAGGGCAAAGATAGGCCACACCCAAGAGAGTACCACCACCCAACTTATCATGTGAGAGAAAGCCAGCAGGGTCCTTTTGCAGGTGTATAACTGCCCTGCGTATATCAGACGAAAGCGGAGAGCGGTTTCATGATAGCAGACATTTTGGTCACAAACAGCAAAATCAAACCCACAAAAGCACTAAAGTTCGTGCTTCAGCGTAATGAAGGGTGATACGATGATTAATTAATTGCGGCCGGGTGCAAATGATTCCATTGTAAGTGTTTCAGAGTTATTGCAAGAATTGCGACGCAGCAGCGCATTTAGCGAATGAATGGTTTAGCGAATGTTTATGTCCAAAGCATCGTACAGCTGAAGCAAATAACACATTATAAACACATGTGCTGTTGTGGAGTCAATTTGGCATAAGTGTAGCCAGGCTGAGCTACCATTCAGTGCCCAGGTTCATGCGTATCACTTACCACTTATTACAATGACAGTACAGACCTGCAAGGCGCTTGTCATGTGACGCCTGCATGTTTATAAGCTGCAGCAGTGTTATAACAAAAACAGGCATTTTCAGCCTGTCAGCACTGTCTGCGTGTCTCAGTTCTTTGTCAATTATCTGTCCCAGTGGATCCCAACTTAGTGACTAGATCTTGAACCAGAGCTCCAAAGAAATCAAAGAACCAACGAAAAAAAAAAACTTTACATACCAATGTGCTAAATCATCGCACTCGCGTCACACGGTAAACAAAATACAGGCCATAGACGTGTCGGTTATGTTGTCATAAACCAGTGTGTGCAGGATGGCTAATGAGGAAATGAATGAAAAAAATGATCCATTTCTATTGTGTGGAAATGGTTTTGATTTGCAAAACATAATTATGAAAAACCAACTGTAATTTGGAGAAACTGCAGAGATACCCTACAGGTACAGGTGGCCACGAAAGCAATTTATCTATTACTTGTTTGCATTTGTTGCAAACTAAGTTCAAAATTTCAATTATTTACAAAGTGATATTAATTTGTTTTCAAAACTTTTGCATTTAAGAAAAATTAAAAAGCATTATTCCCATAAGCAAATTTCTTTTATATGTACAATATTTTACATGGCTTAATAATCAAGCTTATTATTATAATGCTACAAGCCATGTTGTAAGGATAGAATTGCTGGTTAAGTGCGGTCAATTAACATTACGCACCTACATTCCAATTTGGTTGGTTTGAAAAAAGAAAAAAAATAGTGATCTATATCATAGATTGGACTTCTAACCAAAAGTGATGTGATATGCGATTTCCGCCCTATCGCCCAATCCTATTTCAGCCTCTGGGGGGGGGGGGGGGCGCTACTTACTGGGCACATAGGGGGAGAG
>JAODLC010012435.1:0-21246 GCA_026781145.1 Hippopotamyrus pictus | reverse complement strand
CAAATCAGAGAATACGGGCGAAAATATTGGCGCTAGGTCAAAAAAAGTGCGGGGGACAGAATCACCTGTTTCTAAAACTGAGGGGGACGCCCCCCCCCCGTCCCCCCCGGTTGCTATGCCCCTGCTGAGATACACAGTTGCCTAGTTCCAGACTAGGGTCATAAGACAAGACAAAGACAAGACATCATATGTTACAGACATTAGACATTTAATATAATAAAAATATCTACTGTATGTGCTCCATTTTCATGATCTCACGCGAAATGTAATGCGCAAAGCTGAACTAACAGTTATAGGCATATGCAAATCCATTTTGCTATTTTGCTACTGTGAGCTTGAAGAGCAGCGGGAGCAGGACCACCAGGCCTGGGAGCGGCTACGGGAATCCACGGAGCAGGAGCGACAGGAGTTGGAGTGGCTACACGGCGAGCTGGCCTGCTTTTTTATTAGGTTATTTGATGCATAGTAAATAGTATTACCAATAAAAAAATGTGTGTCCATGTAATATGCTATTAAATTCTAATTGCAAATAAATTAGCAAAATATGTCTTTTGCAAATATGTAGTAGTGTGAGTATTGTACTGTAAGGCAATACAGAGAGGAGGCTTGACAGTACAGTTTCATCCAGCCATCCACCTCTCCTATAGCATCTGGGTTTTTCTTCACAGAGAAGAAAGACTGGGGACTTGCGGCTATGTATATGCTACCATGCCCTGATTGAGGTTAGTAACATGGTAAGTTAAGCTGGCTGCCTTTGAACAAATTTGAACGGCACAAGTGTTCACAAAATTAGATTAAGGGAGTTGGTATAACCTTATTCAGATCCAGGATGAGAACAAGTGGAAGACCACGTTCATCACCACTAGAGTGCACTTCAATTATTTCATTATGACCTTTGGCCTTCACCACCATAACTCACACCTCACGTCAGCAAACTTTCTGGAATGGAGAACCCCACGCCACCTTTGAACAACTAGATTAAGTGTTCACTCAAGCTTCTATGCTTCACCAACCTGACCCTGAGGTGCTTTTTGTGGTTGAAGTAGATGCATCAAAGATCGGTGTCAGAGCAGTCATATCACAATGCAGTGATCGAGCACCCAAATTATATCCCTGTGAATTTTATTCATACAGTATAAGCTTTCGGGTGCTGAATGTAACTACAACATGGGTAACTGTGAATTATTAGCTAATAAGTTGACTTGGAGACACTGGCTAGAGGGAACCAAACATCCTTTCGTTATGTACTGACTACTAGAACTTGAGTATGCATGTAATACCAATTTTCTGAGCCCCCAACAAGCTTGGTGGGCCATGTTTATCAAACGGCTCCAATTCATGATAACTTATGTGCCAGGTTCAAAGACCAGCAATGCAGATGCCTTCTCCCAAAGATTAGAGTCAGACCTCAGAGTGTTTCCTGAAGGTCACATCCTGCTCTCATCCTGTTTCATTGCTCCACTTACTGTAGGTGCTCACTGATGTGATTGAGCAGGTGCTACAGACTGACCCAGCTCCCACAACCATGCTACCAAACCACCAGTGTGTACTGGCTTCAGTAGGTCTACACCTGATACACTGGGCACACATCCGTGGGTTTACACCTGATACATTGGGCACACATGTCACTGAGTTTTGAACATCCGTTGGTTTGTTGGACAACAGAATTAGTGAGTCACCATTTCCAGTGGGCCCCTCTAAAGGAGGACATTCAGGAACATATTGCGTCGGGCCCAGTGTGTGCCCAGTCCAACACCCCACAGACTTTTCCCTTTGGCCAGCTGCAGCCCCTCCCAGTGTCTTATTATCCTTAATCCCATTTTGCTGTGGACTTCATCACAAAATTGCCTCTGTCCCAGATGTGCTAGTGGTCATATACTGGTTTTCAAAAATGTTTCGACTTCTGATTTTGCTCAAGCCGCATGTAACACTTTCCTCATCTCTGCATGTAACAATTTTCCAGTATGCTCTAGGATACCAACCTGCACTCTCTCCTGGGAGATGGAGCCCACTGGCGTGTCTGCGATAGATCACTGGTTCCGAATGAGCAGTTAAGTCTGGGAAGCAGTGCATGTACAGCTGTCTTGCACTGTATAGCGACAAACCCCCTCTGCCATCCATTGTTGCTGCCCTGCCCTACTCCGCCAGCCCAGTCAGAGAATGTGGATGTCCTCCTGGGACATAAAGCCCCACCTCCCCACAAAGAAACTCTCCCTGCATTACATCAGGCCATTCGAGATCCTGCGAAGAATCAACCTGGTTGCGTATCAGTTGCAGTTACCTGATCATTACAGAATCTCCAGTCTTCCATGTTTCTCTCCTGATTCCCTCCTGGACAGAGACCATGCTGCACCCATACCTACTCACCCAGTCAATTCCACCCACATTTTAAACAGCCGCGCATCATTTTCCAGTTACTGACGGCTGTACTTTATCTCGTTAGCTACCTAACCTATATAACCAGTTTGACCAATCTGCTTGTGTGAGATATTGCTGACCGATGTCCAGTAACTGAGCGCTCCTCTGCCCTGCTTTCCCAGTTTGAGACCCCCCCTGTGTGCTTTTGTGCCTGTGCTTTTCCTGATCCCCTGCCCCCGGAATGTGTGTCCTGACCCCTTTCTCACTGTGACTGTTTGCATCGATCTCCCCATGTCTGCACGCGTGCTTGTCTACCCCATCACTCCCAGGATAGATTTCCCTGCTTATCAACCTTTGCTTAAGTCTCTGCTGACTCTGAATCCCATCTAGTGTATTGACATCTCTATTCACTCTACATTTGGGTGCCTGGTTCCTAAAGAAATAAAAATCCTGTAATGTAGGCCTATGCATTTAAGATCTAATCAGATTTTCATACTGTATTTGGCAGGTTTGCTATTAAGCGTTTGTTGGCTATATTATGTTATATTGTATTATGTTAATGACAAACACGGCTGAAAAGTTAACTTTTTCAGTAGCACTGATAAGCCCAACCAGAAATAGCTGGCTAACCAATCAATCCTGCTGGTGAGGAGGCCTCAGGGATTGTAACACATATACATAAAAAACATTAACTTAATCCCTTACAACTAAAAGCAACACAAATACATTTATTACCCTACACATTCATTAAATGTACTTTGTTGAATGGAGTTGTTCTGATCAAAAAAATTATCACTATAACTACACATAACTTGTCAGTACTATTTAAATAATAATCAGATGATTAGATTTACATAAATGGGGTATGACTGTGGATTCTGAAGCTTATTTTTATCTTTAATTGTCCTTTATAATTTTTATAGTATTATACAGTCCTTTAACATTAGTTATACTTTCCCCTATAATGTAATGCACTAGGCCAATAGCCCCCATTTACCGTTTAACATAGCTGAAGAAGATTATAACTAATGGCCAAGTGATGTCGCTGTTGTGCTAATTTTCAGTTTGTATTACCCTGCAGGTTCTCTCCTTGCCCATATTAAAAGGTTTTATTTAACATCTTAAACCATTAGCGCACTGTATGAAATCTGGAATCATCAAGGGAAGTGAACTGAACCCCTGCTAGGCACATCTAATTAATTCCGAGGGCAATCTCAGCTACAGTGACGACCTGCATGACTCTGAAGTAAGGAAGCGTGTTACAAGACTCACCAACAGCACCCTCTCGGGGGACCACCTGTTCTGAAGATTCACCTCCAGGCTGATTAAAACTTGAGCTAAGCCACATCTTAATGGCTGTCTTTTTTCAATGAGCTGTGTTCGTGGAGAGCAAGCAGCTAGAAATAATTCTCAGGTTTGTGGTTGTATTGTCACATGTGTTTGGAAGAACACAGAGAAATCCTTATGCCACTGGTGCAGGGTAGGGGACGAGTGCATGGGGAACAAATAGGACAAACGGTGGCACAATAATAAGACGAGAAATAAGTAATAAATAGAATGTAATGGGGATATGGAAGTGCCAATAATCTTTAAAAATTACTAACTGCGTACAATTATTCTTGTGTACAATTTATCTGCTATATTTTTGTAGCAGTTTGCAGTAAACTGGCATTGTCTTATATGAGTTTGTTGTACCACTTGTCTGTAAAGTGTGTACCTGGTGATTTACATCAGCACTTCTCAACTGGTTAAGCCTTGGGACTGCACGCTGTCCCTTGGTAGTTAAATCATGATCCGGATTTTTAAACTTTTTGGTTTTGAACCAAATTTCCAAAAAAAAAAACAAAAAACGCAGTAATAGTAAATATAAATGCTAAGTGCAGTGACAGTAGCACAATGTGCTCATGCACCGTCAAAAAAGCAAAGTCTGACATTAGAAAAAACAACTGAATTTGTTTTTTTTTTTAACCATACACTTTGTGACTCTTGGGTCACAGCCCACCAGTTGAGAAACAGTGATTTACATAGTGAATGAATTTGATTCTGACTCTGATTTAACACACAATTTGCTGCAGAGCAACCACTCTTGATTAAGAGCAGGATTGTGTCATTTTAAAAGGCCATTATGGATGGATTACCTCATTGCCAACAATGACCTTGACCACCTGACAATCACATGATTCTATCAATAAGGAATTAATTTCAATTGCCGATTTTCAGTAGTGCCAGTGCTTTGTGGTGTCTGTGCTGGTAGGGA
This sequence comes from Hippopotamyrus pictus, assembly GCA_026781145.1. NCBI lineage: Eukaryota > Metazoa > Chordata > Actinopteri > Osteoglossiformes > Mormyridae > Hippopotamyrus > Hippopotamyrus pictus. Next base: position 16,631 of record JAODLC010012435.1, on the reverse strand, counting down.
TACACTCACTAAGTTAAGTCAGATATCTAGAACTCAGTTTGCTGGTCTAGTTCTACCTACTTAGTCTTGGTGTTTTGGTTCTCGAACGGGCTTTCAGGTTTCCTGCATCTGTGTCTGATTTCTCAGTTCTCTGGTTTGGCTCTGTGATTTGAATTTATTAGATGGCTGCCAAACTTGTCTTTAGATTTATTCACACAGTATCTGGCTTAGACCTAGGTCCTGGATCCTGGCTGCTAATCACTAAACCTTCTTTAGACCCTTAGCTCTGGTATCTAGGATACGCTTGAACTTGAGCTCTTCTTAACCACCTCATTTACGTACCTTGTAGTCAGTCTTCGGCCTGAATCATGTCAGCACTGTGGACACAGACGTGTGCCAGCTGAAGAGGAAGGGACTGACAGGCAGGAACCCTGCCCACATGATCATGTTCTTCTATCTGGGAACATGATCTTAGCCTCTCTGTAAATATGTTGAGATGGTATGAGACAGAATCACCATACAAGTGTCGCCATAAATGGTGAGTCAAATCGTCCCATAAAACCATTCACTTTTAGTCAGGTTAGGGTTATACTGCCATTTTTGTGAGAACAATACGAATTGATTATAAAAGGCTACCAACCTACCAAATATGCAGTTTCTGAATCAAATCATAAAAAGCACATTGGAAACAAGTCATTTTTGCATAGCTGACTCATATGCACTTCATCGTCAACATGTTAGTTTGACTAAACAGAGCTGTTACGCTTGAGGGGCGCACGGCGCGTAGACAAGGCGCAGGACGCAAAACTCGGGGCGAATATATGGGGTTTATTTGGAGCAGCAACACAAAGACACGGAATGACATTACAATGACCGGACTGGGGAAACAAACGGAAACGCGGACTAAATACAATGGACTAATTGACAACGATCGGGAACAGCTGGTAAACACAGGGAATCCACACGGGGTTAATGAGGGGGCGTGGCACACGAGAGGAGTGACGATCGGGGCGTGACAAGAGTTCTGGAGAAATGACTGAGTATTACTATACTCCATAATAGACTACATGCAATGGCCACTACTGGAATACCTGATTGTTTATACAAATAGTCTGTTCCCCCAAACAGCAAATCATGTGGCAGTAATTGAAAAAAAATATAGCATTCAAAGCTTCAAGATGTCTGGTTACTGTGCAGCTAAAAATTAGAATGGCTCAGTTGCATGATGTAAGTAGTTTTATACGTGTTACGATCGCTTGTGCCAAACCTGGTGGTTTCACCATCTCAGAAACAGCCTGCAGTATCGAGACTTTATAGAAAATTGTGCGATTAACAAAAAAAATAATGCATATGGTGCAGAACACACCTTATTAATGAGACACGTCAGGGGAGAATGGCCCAGTTTGCTAAAGGTATCAGAATGTGGAAAAAAATCTCTGAACTCATTCGTCAGTCCTTGGAATGGTTCTGGAGAAGAAGTGTACCTAATAAAGAGGCCGCTGAGTGTATATCTGTACTTATAGGAAAAATTGTGAATAACAATCCAACTAGATATGGACACTGCTGTAGGACAGGAAGAAAAAAATGAGAGGTGATCACACCCAACCTTTGAAAATATCTTATTCACAGTATATTTACACCTTCTGTATTCGGGACTCATTATCATGCAATTGTCTTTTATTATTCTGTAATGCCTACATAACTTTTAAATTTTCAATGATATGGGTATTGGACAGTTCTCTCCTGTTCCCACTTTATGTGTTTACAATCCTTTCTGAAATACAGATTAGTTCCCAGTGACATGCCGCAGCTTTAGCTATTAAATGCCCATATTTAGCAGAATATGCGTGCCCCTTTTGATTGAGGAAGTTATTGGTGTCCAGTTTTATAGTCTCTGTAAAAATAGCAAAGTCTGGACTGTAAGTGACAGTATCAGGACCGCATTTTGCATCCTTTAACTTCGGGTCAGACATGGAGGATGTTCTCAAGCTCCCCCTCAAAGACAGCCTTCACCCCTGGGAAATGCTGAGTTATACGTACCAGCCAGCAGTGCCGTCCGTTCAGGGTGAACGGAACTGTTCTTTATTGTGTTTACGTGAGAGAAACAAATAATGCTCCCTGCTGGAGTTCCTTACAGCCAGCGGCCATTGTCTCGCTGTGAGAAAGAGTCTGCACCAACTGGACTCTGACCACCAGGAGCTCGGAGCACTGGGAGCTCTGGGTTTTACCCAGTGCCGTGGTGTGTGTGACAAATGGCCAATGAGCCAAAGTCAATGACCTTTCTATCTTTAATAAGAACATTTTATTTTGACAAATTCATAATTCTGTCCATACACAATCACAAATATAGCAACATTTTCATTGTAGTATAGAATTATATTTTAATGTAAAAATGGCGTTAAAAGGTAAAATAAGGATGTGCTTACCGAATCATTATATGATGAGAAAGGTCACCTTGATACAGGGCCAAACTGGGATTAAAAATTGACCCTAGACTTTGGGGTCCACTGGTATGCCGGACGGCCAATCCATCCCAGCCTTAATGGTGATGAACCATAGCTATCTTGAAACTGAGTGTCATAAATGATCTCTTCACTATTCTTATTACTGACTGACAAATGATAGGCCAAAAAAAAAACAACAACCAATGATATTAATGCTTGTAGAGTGAACTGATTGAATGCCTGATGCATGACCCTGAACGCAGCACTGTGGTTTTACTCCTGCAGCACTGAGCATCTGTTTTTGGCTCAAGTCTGTGTGTATAGAATAAATGATTTCTCCTTGGCATACATGGGTTTTCTGATACAGTCCAGAGATGTGGTTATATGTATAGGGGTGACATGTGGCTCTGTGGGTTAGTGCCTGTTATTGGAAGGTCACCTGTTTAAATCCTGATGTCAGTAGAGTGATGTCACTCTTGGGCCCTTGAGTGAGGCCCTTAACCCCAATCACTCCAAGGACTGGCTGATACTGCTTTCTCAAATGTGCATCACTTCAGCACCTGCTAAATAAATAAATGTCAGTGTAGTAGAGGTCTTTAAATTGGCTGTATTGTGCAATGAACGACAGGGGGTGCTTACTGTGCATATCCAGCTTTTCACCTCCTACTTCCCAGTGCACCCAACTGCGGCACAGCCCAACCTATTTTCATGTTTCTTAAATACAGATTTTTAACAATAAACTGTGTATATTTAAAATGAATGTGCATAATAGCAAACATTTTAGCTAATTCCTTGTGATTACATGATTTTATGTTTAATTGCTGAAAACTGGACTTCAGAATGATGATGAAATTGAAAATACAGTAAACTTATGGGTGACTTTTAATCCCATATAGTATATGGGAAGAATTAGTTGTCACCCATGTGTGGGAAACAGCAACGGACTGTTACTAACTGTCGAAAGATGTATAAATAAGCAGACTCCTAATCACGAGTGCAGGATGCATTCTAACAACTCAGGGGATTTCACAATGATCGGGGAACACATGTCTTAAAAGTAAATATTTCTGAATTTCACACACAAGAAATGTGACATTTTCATGAAGGGGGTGCATATGTCCACACCACTGAACTGGCATCATATCTTGGGTCTCCACTTGCTTGTGCTTCACCTACACTGGCATTGACTTAAGGCTCCAGTTCATCCTCACACTGGAAAAGCGCTCATCGGAAATAGAGGGATAAAGCCAAGCGGCAAATGCGAGTTTCTCAAAGAACTGAAATACAAATACATCCATCTAAGTAAATATATCTAAAGCTGTAAATAGACTGTGATAAAAATAAATGCCCCCATAAAAACACTTTAACTGGCCACCAGTAAAAAGGCAAATTCACAAAGCATTTATGAAATGTTATACCCTTGTCCCTGTTATTTCCATGGGGATCCTACAAAAGAGCCTTATGTCAACATGCATGGGTGGCTTTTGGTGTGTAACAGATCCTGCAGAGATGGATGGATCTTCAGCCACTGTTTAGTGTTACGGCCCTCGGCGCCCTCTGCTGTCCTGTGGGAGTAAGTGAGCACTCTGCCAGAGCACGCTATGTGCTCCCAAGCTCACATCCAGCTGTCCTGTGAGCCACCATGCATGCAAACACCTCCCAGGAGGGACACACAAAGGTCAGTTTCACTGGCTCCTGTTACTGGGAATGCTGGGATTGTAGACTTTCCTTACAAAAACTGGGGAGGTCTATAGTAACAAAAATCCAAGATTTCACGATCGTGTCAGTTTTACTCACTAATATTCTTTTGTTTAACTTAAATATGGGATAGAAAAAAAGCAATAAATTAAACATGAGTTGTACTGTATTACTGTATTTACGGGTAAAAAAAAAATCTGTTTAGATTGTATGTTTGTCTTGTGTAATTTTGTTCTTCATTGTTATCAAAGTTTCTGCCCCCCCCCCCCGCTCCCAGTGACAGTCAAATCTAAAATTGAACATTCAGTTTAAGTTGTATGCAAATCAGCTTGTGTTTACAGAAGGCGATGTCTCTGTGCTATTTTAGGAACACGGTCATTTGTCTTCTCCAGGGGAGAGCCCTTAAACATAAACAAGGATCCCACGCCACTAGTTCAGTGTACAGATGTTTTTTATTCGCTGCAAAACGAATTAGTAATTTATACATAGCATTGTTGCCCTTCCAGGCAGTGAAACAAACCAAAACAAAATACGGCTGCAGAAAAACAAACAGGGATGCAGAGGTCGTTGGTGTTAGGCACAGCGCTGATGGGGGACACTCACACTGTTATTCACGTGTGAAGCACCATAGCGTCTCCCTTAGGCTCCTGTCCATCTGTTACCAGTAGAGATGGAAATAGAATGTGGGATATGGGGCAACCTCACACACAGATCTGCCAAGATCTCCACTCAGTATGAAGAGACTTTGATTGATGTATATGACATTGATGGGTCTGTGAGTGAATGAAGGTAGCACACCAGGAAAGCCCTTAATGTTAAAGGAGTATGTTCTGGGCTTCCGGGAATGTGCCCCACACTCACAGTGACCCTGTAGTTATGGAAAATCCTTGAATGGATTATAAATAATCCATGGATAGGTCATATAATAAAATAAATCTCATGCAAATATATGATGTCATAATGAAAAGACCCTTATATCTCTAATGTGTCTTTTTATATAACAAATTAAAAAAAATTGTTGTCATAACGATTTGTCTTTATGTTCCATTAACTTCTCCTGAACATCTGGCACAGCGAGGTGTGACGGCAGGAAGTGTCGCCGGCTGTCCTGGACCTTCAGGGAGCCAATGCTGCAGTTGGACGCTGGTCTTTTTTAGAGTCTGCTGTCAGGGTGGGAAACCAACCTCTTCCCACGATGCTGTTCTTCAGCTAATGGCGGATGCAATACCCCTACTGGTTTTTCAAGAGTGATTCATCAGACTCGTCAAGAATCTCTAAGGGTCTGCCAAAATTAGGTGATCTTTTTTTCCTGAAAAATAAAGTGGTCAAATGGAGAGGATGACAGATAATGAAAAATGACCTGCTGTTTTGGTGGAATGTTACTTTTCCATTTACATATTATACAATGCATGCTTGTGTATTTGACTCTGGGTTCTGAGCTTGTCTAACCCTTTCTAGATTTTGGCTGATTCTGTATCTGTGGTTTTCCCTTTTCCTCTTTTGTGTTAAACAGCCTTTTGGATGGTAGCAGGGATTTCCTTAATTATGCTCCTTTGGTGTCTATTTTTGTGGGTTTGTGAGGTCTTGTTTGCTGTTTCTTGGAATCTTCTCCAATGAGAGAACTCATTTCTCAACTTTAGGAGCTTAATTATTGGCCAACCTACATATCAGTGGATGCCTAGTCAATGATAAGAATTATCATGCATAGAAATGCATCACAACCATATAGCGGAATGCTATATGGCTATGATGAATTGCTAAAAAATATGATGATGATGTTGGCAGACACCACTGTCAGGCGAGAGAGGCTTAAGCCCCCAATGTTTTAGCGAAGCCTCAAATCATTTTAGCTGTGCTTATAGCATGTTTTTTTTTTGTCATGAAATATCAAATTCAGAGCAATGATGTCCACAAAGCTAATGTCTTTTGAACAGAGGAGACAGACCAAAATGCATTTACACTAAGTGTAAAAAAAACAATAGATGCATCATACGAAATAGTTTGTTGCAAATAACACAAATTTTTTATCACCCAGCTCTGAAAATTTTATGGTGGCGACCCACCCCCCCCTCCCTGAAGACAGCTGAGTTTGCATATGTTAAACCATAGTATATTCCACTTAAACCCAGTCTAAAACTGCTGTCACAGAGACCTCTAGCTGCAATGGAAGCTGAGTAACAATGGCTGATATCAGTCCCATTCGCATGTCCTGTGTCCTGCCCTTCTCTAACCCCCTGTGCTTCCTATCCAGTGTGATTATATGACATGACCAAAATAGAAATGGAAGGCCTTTAAGATGCTTGGATACTTGGCCATCCAGATGTCCCTGTTTACATGGGGGGTGTGAAGTAGCTGGTGTTAACAAGCTATTTGTTTATGCAGAGGAAGTGTGTGGCCAGTTCAGGCCTCATCACAAGGTGAACATTCATCAAAGTTTGTGGTTTTATTGAATGTTTCCACATACTTGCCGTATCAGGGTGATTTAAAAACACGGAAATGGCAAAGCTGTGAACGATATAATGTGCTTTCACTGCAGTATATGAAAATGACATACTATAAGGCTCGATAGGCAGCGTTCATTTTTTGTATTCACCGGATGTGACATATGTAAGATTTTGGAACCAGTCTGCTGTCACCTCAGAAGCCTTCCTGTTAACAAGATACCTCAAAAAATCTTTGACAGATCATTTCCAGACTTTGCAGACACACTGTCCAGGTGACGAACTGGAACTGATCAACTTTTGAGAGACATCGCCCCAAAATTGAAGCTGATGTCCAATCTTTAACAAAAGGCATGCAGACATATTGTTAGGTGAAGACCTTTTCGAATTTTGAGACAAATCACACCAAAATTGAAACAATGACACAAAGTGACAGCAGAGAGAAGAGTGACGTAGATATGATACTTAACCCTGTGAACTAGATAACTTTATTTTATATTATTACTCAGATCTTTGATGGAACTTACTACCATTTCACAATAACATTTGTGAACCTGCAACTACAGAGGGCAACCAAGAGTAAAAACAGAAGCTTGCAGTCACCATCTTTTGAACAAAGCCGTCTGCCATTTCAATCTGAATCTTTTTGCAAGCTTCCCATAAACACTGTACAGGTCAATGATTCTGTGGAGTGCAAGATAATTTCTGAGTATTCTATACTAAAGTTCATAATTTTTTTTTTTGTTGTCAGCTCAGTAAATTTTATTGGTAGCTGTCTGGTGGCTGGTCAGCAAAATTCATCGTTGGGGAGTTTAGTCATGTCACTAAGCCCTAGTCCAAATCAGTGATGACACATGAAAGACCAGCTTCACTCTCATATGTGTGTATGTATGTGATGCACCTGTGCGAATGGCTTGACTGTAATTCCGAGAATCCAGCTCCAGGCTTTGCAGGCACAAATAACCAAAACAAGAGCACAACTTAATTAGAGAGCTCAAAATAGCAAATTGGGAGCATGAAAAAAGTAAATCATAAGCTCATTTTAGTATTTTGTAGGCACGTTTAACTAACGTGCACATTTTAGTACATCGTGCTCATGACCGTATATTCTATTAGTGTATCTGTTACAGTTCTTACTGTTGTCATGGAAAATATTGGTCATAGTGCAAAAGAGAAATAAATAGAATATAAATATTTAGTCACATCTATTCATCCATCCATTTTCTGCAACTGCTTGTTCTATTCAGGGCCACAGGGGGGTCTGGAACCTGTCCCAGAGGCTACAGGTGCAAAGTGGGGATCCCACTGCAGGGTACACTCACACACCAGTCACGTACATGCCCACCTACAGGCAATCTGCTAATTCCAATTAACCTCAGCAACAGTGCTATCCAGTGCGCCATCATGCCACCTTGCCCATGTCACTGTATATATTAAATCACCACATTTATTAGGTCGTATTATTTTAATGTGCGTTCCTAAGGAAATCAAGAAAAAATGGTCCCAAATACCTCTTTATTGCACCTCATCAGTGGATTAAATGGTCCCTTTAAAATTTATATGACGATACAATTTCCTTGTAGTTTCACTGTCTTTGCTGATCAACTGTTTCCTCCAAACTCTTCTCACATGACTTTTTTTTCCCATTGAGCATTTAATGGATTCATTAATACAGATAATTACAAAATGCGTGATGCACTTGAACCAGTGTTTTTTCGTTGAAGAACTGCAATGTATTAGCGATACTTTGGAGCGCCAGTCATTATGAGTCATCCAGGACCCCCCAGCTGTTCCAATCAAGTGTGGTAATTGGAGAAAAGGAGCAAATGAGCCATGCTTTGACATCCGTCCCTGTGTGGTGTCTGTGGTGGCACATGGAGGGTTGGGGGTGGTTCTGCCTCATCAGACATACATAAGCCTCGTTCAGAAGCCGAACAAGAGCCACACAAAGACACAAGTGTTAAAATGTTACACGACTGGAGTAAATATTGTGACGTACATCTCTGAGAATTGTGAGGTCGTCTGTGTCTTTGTTTCAATGCTTAATATAGGTTATATATATGCATCCTAAAGTAGGCTAAATAGTGTGCCTTGTAATTAAACAGTTTAATCAATCAGATTTTTTTCTTTAACAAATACTTTGAAATACCAAGGTGGATTGTTATATAGCGACGAAGGAGCGAGACGCCATTAAAGATGCGGGTCTTTGTGGATTCTTTTCGCAAGGCGAGATCTTCGGAAAGTAGCATCACTTTGCTGATTGATGAGACTGTGCGCAGCGTAGCTCAGAATCGCACGCGCTCTGCGTGGGCGCGTTACCGAGCGCTACCTGTAGCGCGCTTTTGCAACCCTGGCGTTACCTCTCAAGGTAAATTCAATTTCTGCCTATTTACTTGTATGTTCAACAGTATTCTTCACTGGATTTACCCATATAATTTCTTTGCACTTAATGTAACTAATAACTAAACATGACACCGCCGTTTGCACTTTATTAACGTTCTAAGTATCTACACCTGCTTAGAAGAAATGTGGACAATATTCTAATTTAATACACATACGCTAAACAGCTATATACCTGGACGATGTGTTGTACTCATTTAATTTACTAGACACGACCTGCCGAAACATTTAGGCACCAAAAGTCCAAATAGAACTCAACCTTCTCTCCAGAGTCGTGCTGTTTATTCAGCGTGTTGCTTTGTGTGCATCAGATTTATAGCAGCCTCCCTTGCGAAGTCACTGATATCTGATTTGTTGCACCTGCCCATAATTTATTTCAAGCATTACGTGTGGCATCCAATGAATAGGAAGACGGTAACAAATGTGTGCCTTTCATGATTATAGTTAAGGTAGTTGTATTAGATGAATTGCCTAGAAGCGGTAGGTGAGTTTCGAATAATTTTTCTTTTATTGTATTAATTCTAGTAGATTATTGCTTTGGACTTGATCTCATGAGTTCAATATCCTTACTACAATTCATAATTCTCCCCCGCCCCCCCCCCTTTTTAAATATATGGTTTAGCTGAGCCTTGGGGATGCCCATTCCAATTCAAGGTTGTCACGATACTACTATCCTTATCCAAAGAATGACGAGCATGTTGTGACATTTACTTTGGGGATTTTGCTGTACACTTCACCTGTTTCTGTCACTCTGCTACCGGTAAGCGGAGCAATGAGAAGGTCACGCAAGAGAAGCTTCGATTGTCATAACGTAAACCTGCCAGTGCTTTCAGTTTGAATGAAACGAGGCGTTCATCAGCTGAAGAATCACATTAGGGGTAACCTGTACCCGTCGACAATAAAATCTAATTAAAAAAAAATCTAAGTAGCCTTAACATTCATTTGTAAAAGAATTGTATGAGATTTAATACAATATAGCTTACAAGTAGTTTTTCCTTTCTTTCAGAATATTTGAGTACACGGTTAATGATTGTAAACGAAATCCCCCAATTTCGACCAAAGGCGATTCCTTAGTAATAATTGGTAGGATGGACTGTTTAAAGCATGTGTCATGTTTTACCTTGAACTTGTCGCAGTGATGTGGCGATGTTATTTTTCTTACAGGTCTGATGTGAAAGTGGTCAGTCTTGCGACAGAGACCGATTAGGACATCCGTATTTTTACTGCGGAGCAGAAACTGCGCGTTGAAGATTTTTTTTCCCATTTTTTTTTTTCACGATACTTGTCGCTCCAATAGGAGTGGCGATGCTCGGGAAGAAACTGGCGAAAGTTCATTACTTCCAGACAGTTTTAGGGTTGTGTTCTCTGGTGCAAGAGTAACAAGAGCACAAGACTGAGTGAAGAGAGACGGGGGAAAGGAAAAGTTAGTGTGGAATTTAACGCTGAGCTTTGTGATCAGAGATGGATGGTAATGGTACGGGTCCGAAGAAGAATGACCAAAATCATGATTCCAAAGCATCTGGTAAGTATATGTAATTATCTTTTTTTGTATTATACGAGAATCATTATTCACATACAGGAAGAATATAATTTACAGCTGTCGGTGATGACCATTGGATTTAACACATGTAGTTAATGTAATGAAGTCATGGTCATATGCAATAGAAGTAACAATTTTATATGTTGAATTTTAAAATCACCAAAGTTCATATAAGATGTATTTAACATTTTTTAGATGTTAAAACATGTTTGTTATGTTAGAATTTTTCCCAGTGCAATATGATGACATTTTGCTAAGTGCTAATAATGCATAGTATACTATACTTGTGTTTTAAAATAACAATAAAAAAAATTAGAAATGGACCCAAAGTAGCTGCTTAATCAAATAACATCCTACTTTCTACTTTCTTTACTGATGAATTCACCCATTCCCCAGACTACCAATTCTAATATTAGACAGCAAGGAAGCTTTTTTTTTTTTTTTCCTTTTGCTCTTTTTTTAAACTTCGATTCCCACGAAGACTCATTCTAAGCCTGCTTCTTTAAACTGCCACCCGTATAACTGGACAGAGTCCCATCATAGTAAATATCTGAAGGCCGAACAGAGGAAATATGAGAGTCAAAAATATAAAGTTGACGGAAACCAGCTGGGTGATGATGTACTGAGAGGTTAGGAAGCATCTTTCAATAGAGCAATGCATGGTTGGGTCAAAATAATTTTTTCTCATCATGTTCTTTGCAGTAAATAAACATTTAAAAGCTGTCATTTCTAATTGTTCTGTGAACAATCACCTAAAACGATGTTTACAAACCATCTTCTTCCATCTAACCATCATCAAAAGGCTTATTCTGGTCAGGATGGTGGAGCTAGTCTTAAAATTTCAAATAGTTTGGGAAGGCTGCATGTAATCAAAGAGAGACCAGTAGGTGCCTTATTACCTAAGCAAACAAAGGGCTTGTTGCATAACTAGGTCTGCTACTATAACACAATGTATCAGTACAGTTTACGGATGTTATGGTGTGTCAGTCTGGCCTGTTATGAACATAGAGGTTTCCATGTGTGATTTGTAGTCCATAATCTCTCACTTTTTCTTGGTCAATGGAATCAATTCATGGTTATAATCTCTTGGAGGGATGTACTATTTTAAGTGAGCCATATTTGAGAAATAAAAAAAAATATATCACAGTCCATCTATTCCCCCTCCCACTCATTTAAAGATGTAACCTACAGGCGTATTATCAGATTTCGTATATGTATAGGTACAACATGTGTACAGTAACAAGCAACAAACACAGTTGGGTTTACTAAAAGACCACTTAAGACATTTTTATTGTAGTTAGTATTGTTCGTACTGGAAACTTTTTCCCCCCATTGGTTGACCCAGACATTAAATGGACAGAAGTAGTACTAGATATGTCAACTAAAAATGTCTTTCTATATTTAATTCGCAAATCTAATCACTACGGGTTAAAAGTAAATTTATTCAATATTATCTTTGGAAGAAGAGAGGTTGGTGTGACGCTACTGTAACTTGTATCACTTATGAATGCCTTGGATCACACAGTATCTATCATTAATCCATCACTTTAGATGTGTTAAACTGTAATTTTAACTCTGAACACATGATGACGCTCTACAAAAGGTGTGCTAGTGGTCTTGGCCTTTATGAGGAACATACAGTACCTGTAGCATATCTTCCTAAGTTCTCAGAATGGGCTTTTTTCATATGTCCGCTGAGACCCAGGCAGTCTTGTACGGTATACAACTAAATGACAGCCACGCAATTGGGTTAGGGTGAAGCATTAGCTTTTTTTGGGAACTCTGTAAAGGACGGCTTTTGTCCTGTGCTAATCCCAGCTTTTCTTACTCCACAGGTAAAACGTTCTTAGTCCATAACCGCTCAGGAAATCACCTACCAGAGTTGGACTCACAGTCTGTGATAAGAAAGACGGAGAATTGCAGCCCTGTGCCTGCAAAAGACAAAGGGGTGGACATAATCAACATCAAGGGCATCGAGGACATCGGATATGTCCAGCAGGATTCCATCGTGAGTCACTTTCTCAATGTTTGCAAATGATATTTTGGATCACATGTTAGGCATGTGATGCTTGGAGTTAGTCAACAGGAACACCTTTCATTTGGGTCCAAACACTGTAGGTACAGCGAGGGTCCACATTCTTTGGTTCTGCCCATATTAATTACTGTGAACTGTTAATACTGACTGACTTTGTTATGGAGGGCAGGATGACTTGCATGTTCAAAGGGGCCCTGTTCCAAGCTCACCAGTGTGGACATGGCTATCGTTCCAACTGCATTTTTGCATACACATACTAATGATGGGTGGGAGTCAGGGACTGGGTTTGAATGAAGGGGACCTTTCTTTGACCTCTGAGCAAAGTAAAGCCTTCTTGAGCATTAGAGAACCGTACTACAAAGCCTACAAATAATATCTTTTCATGTTACTTTTTTAGCAGATATTTTTCTTCAAATTGGAAACAAGTAATGATCACAGAGCAGAGTCAGCCACCATCCCTGGGGCAACTGGGGTTAAGGGCCATGGTCAAAGGCGTAGTGGTGATACAGCTACTCTGCTGGATATGGGATTTGAAAGCACAACAGACATAGGTACATACCCTTAACCGACTGTGCTGCACATCACTCAGTATTTATCCATGTAAGTCGTCTTATATGGACATCTCTCACTCGAATGGCTCTGCATAATGAAACTGTGGGCTATTTCTCAAGCTCTGAAAGGAAGACAATTGGAGATTTCACCACATCCTTATTTTCCCAGAGAGGAATGAACTTTGCTCCTGCCTGTGCAGAGCAGCCAGACACATGTTCTCCAGTGGGAACACACCCAAGCTTGTAAAGGCAATATCCACTGTTGTGTGATAACTGTTTTTTTCCATATGCATTCTTACTATACTGATTCAGGGCCCAGTTTTCTGTCATGTTTATTTACAAAAGAATTGTGAATGGAACCAAAACAGTATCAAATGCACAACTGTACACCATATAACAGCAGATGCAGGCAATGAAATTAGTTATTTATAGTATTTAGATGCTAGGCTAGTTTATCTTTTTGTGGCTTGGAATTATGAAACTTGTCTATTCTGTGTGTCTGAAGTAGTACTTCATCATCATACTTCAAGTCCAGTAAGAGTTTCACAGGAATATATATAGATTATTGCATTGGTCTGGGGTTAAGTTACTACCACAAGACGCAGACTAAAGTACAACATCAAAAATTTCTCAAAACCGGAACTGATTAGGGTTACCATATTTGATGAGTCGAAAAAGAGGATGTGTCTCAGCACCCAGTGCACATCAACGATATCTGTCCTCTGCATTTAACCTATATGTAACATCGTGACATAGCAGGGGGCAGCTAATTCAGCACCCAGGGAGCAGTACTTGGGGTGTGGTACCATGCTCAGCATACCTCAGTGGTACTTTGCTGGTCGGGGATTCAAAATAGCAATCTTTCGATTACAAGTGTGCTTCCCTAACCATTAGTCCACCACTGCTCATAATAGTCTCATGAAAATTAATGGATTTTCCCTAAACACCATGTATTAACAGGGTGACCTTACAGTTAACTGTCATTTTACAATCTACGCAGAATTGACACAATATACGTGTATACAGTACAAGTCTTTTTCAACAAAAGTTAAGCTTCAAGCAAACAGGATTCACCGTTCCCACGAAAAACAAAAATAGTGTCTAAGTGCCATTGGTTTCCTGAAGCTGAGGTCACTCGTGAGCAGTGTGGATGTGCATATCGTTTAATTTTTAAAGTACACATGTGCATGAGCCTTGTTAACTCTGTGTGATGATATTGAGTGGCTGCCATATATTGACAATTGGTGCCTTTTCTTTCACTTGGTACGCCACTGTAACTTGCAGCTATGGGTCATACGTGTTGCAACGCTAAATCCAGACAAACTGCAAATTTTTGAAAAACCACCTGGACACCCAGGCATGGCCCAAAAAGAGGATGTTTCTAGGGAAACCCGGACATATAGTAACCCTACATCTGATTTTGAGACAGATTGCCCCAAAACTGAAGCAGCACTGCGTAGTGATACCAAAAAAGGTATGATAATAAAAATACTTTATTGATCCCTTAGGGGGGAAATTTTCTTTTCACCTACCCCAACTTGCACTCCATAACATACACATAGGTGAGAGAAGGGGAGTTGCTAAAGATTTTGAACCCCATGAAAGCATATCATATTGGGCCCCCCAGTCCAGACCAATCCAGTTATTTTCCAAAATTTTAAGGGCCCCTGTCACTCTTCCTAACTCACCCCCTCTCTTACAGTGCCCCTGGGTGAGAGCAAGCTTGACAGCGTTAGAGCAGCCACCTGTAGTGGCACCTATGGAGCTGGGGGTTAATGGCCTTGCTCATGGGCCCAGAGATGTGGCTATTTTCCTGAAGGAAGGCTTGAACTGGTGACCTTCTGATGACAGGCACAGAGGCTTAGGATCCTGAGCCACATGCTGCCCCCTTGATTGTATTGGAGAGAGAGCTAAAGAATAACTGATTGATAAACTTTGAGAAAACTCAACTCATCCCGAAACTGAAGCAACCCTGTTACAGCAATGGAGAGGGTGAAAATAGACATTTGACTGTGTGAATGTAATAAGTCAAAAAGTATTTGATGGATCTTATTACTGCTTCACAAAAACATTATACGGATGACAATCTACACTTGATTTCATTTTCAGACAAATTGCCCCAAAACAAAGCAGCAGTGCTGTGTGGCAGCAAAGGCAGTAAAGTGCAGCTGTAGAAGACATGAGGTCTTGTGAATATAGTAACTCAAAAAGCATTTTACAGACCTGTTTCAAACTTTGGCATATTGTATGGGTGACAAACTGATCAAATTTGGAGACGGATTGTGCCAAAATTAAAGGGTGTTGGATAGTGACACTGATGATAAAACAGATACTTTCAGATACTTGATCCTCTTAGCATGATAACTCAAAAAGTGTTTAACAGATTATTTTCATCCTTTGCAGATGATGTAAGGGTGAAGATTTGGACCTTATTCAATCTTGGGGCAAATAGTGCCAAAATTGAAATAGTATTGCATAGTGATAACAAAGTGAAGGCCAGCTCAGACACTTGTTCCTGTCAACATGGTAGCTCAAAAAGTATTTGGCCAATCTTTTCCAAACTTCAAAGGTGTATTATATGGGTGAAGATCTGGACCTGTTCAAATTGCACCAAAATATAAGCAATGGTGCCTAGTAACAGCAAAGACAAGGGTGACTTAGGTGAAACACTTATTGTGAACAAAACTCTACTTGATATTACTACTCCATGTACTCTATTTGAACCTTGGTGGATCTTATAACCACATCACAAAAACATTATATGGATGAAAATACACCTGACAGAACTGAGATCTGAGTCTCAGAAGTGAAACTGCAAGAACTTGGGGCAAGAGGTGGTTTCACCCCCATCATGTGAACACAGCCAAATGCCATCTGTATGTATTCTGTGGATCTTTTTGCAGACTTCCCAGGAACATTGTACAAGTCATTCATTCTCAGAGTGGAGTGCAAGATTTTCTGAATATTCCAAAACTGACTTCATCATTTATTTTTCTGTTGCCAACCACCCTCCTTGGCAAATTTGATGTCAGGCTTAGATCTGGCAAACCTGATTACATTAAGATAAGACACGCAAAGTGCTTCAGTGGTGCTGCTGTAATAAGATACTGGTTCAACATTTTGAGCTGATTGAAATCCTTGCACACCCCATGGATTTCCATATTACTTTACCAGTGAATATTAACTAATATTTGAATGTGTACTTCAAGTTCAATAGCTGTTGATCTCTTACAGTTCTTGGTAGTGAATCTTAGTGAAGATTATAGAGACGCATAATTAGAAAACGGAGTGGTTGCATTATCCTCCATTGTCTATTGCTTGAATCAGACTTTAATGGACATCTCCTTAAGTTATAGTTAGTCCCTTAATTTTCTATATTTTCACTTATAATGGTGTCATAAATGAAAATGATGTCGCTGTCTTAAAATATGTCACCACCTTTGTTGTCATCCCTGGCTACATATCCACAGTGTGTGTGTGTGTGTGTGTGTGTGTGTGTGTGTGTGTGTGTGTGTGTGTGTGTGTGTGTGTGTGTGTGTGTGT
>JAODLC010012356.1:5745-21269 GCA_026781145.1 Hippopotamyrus pictus | reverse complement strand
GGGGGGGGGGGGGGGGGGGGGGGGGGGTGTGACGTCAACAAAGTGAACCTTGCAGGGCCACCGAACTCTGAGGCTGTTGCACTTTTTCACTAAAACTGTTCTGATCTTACAGGCACTGTTGTTATGCTCTGAACTGATTTATTGATTTATAGTTGAAAGATGTAATAGAACAGGGATGTTCAAAAGCACCTTATATGTGCTTTAAATCACCTACATGGCTGTAAACTGTTACTGGGCACTTGTCTTCTTTTTATAACAACTATGCCACCAACACAAATGTTTCTACAGATCTGAACATGCAAGGTGTACTCCTTCAGAAAAGTGTAATTGGTTGGGGAAAAAAGTGCAAAGAGAGTTCTGAAAATGGTT
Source organism: Hippopotamyrus pictus (assembly GCA_026781145.1). Taxonomy (NCBI): domain Eukaryota; kingdom Metazoa; phylum Chordata; class Actinopteri; order Osteoglossiformes; family Mormyridae; genus Hippopotamyrus; species Hippopotamyrus pictus. The sequence goes on along the minus strand of JAODLC010012356.1, from coordinate 20,900 downwards.
CACTAAACTACCATGTGAAAGCCGGAAGTGGCCATAGTTCATAGTTCAGCATTTATTTGTCTCTAAGAATTTTGAAAGTGGCAGCCCTGGTAGACAGACGTGGTGACTCAGTGGTTAGCACTGTAGGCTTAGGCTCACGCCTTGCGGGTGTGCATTGAAGTCCCACCCCTGCTTCTGCGTGTGTGAAGTTTGCATGTTGTGGGATTTCTCAAGGTGCTTTCATTTCCTCCCACAGTCCAAAAACATGCGGTTATGTGATTAAGTGTCTCTAAATTGCCAGTGGTATGTGATTATATGTTTTGGTATAGGTCATATGATGCACTCACATCCCATCAAGAGTGTTCCCCTGCAGTAGATGACTGGTGTGGAAGATCATGGAAGTTCTAGTGAATACAATAATTTTCTTTGGTCATGTATTAGGAAGATACTATGAAAAGATTGTATATTTTGTTATGTAAATGCAGTCCATATGTGTGAAGTGATCAGTCTCTGTGTTTGATTGAGCGATTGTAATGTGAATTTTGAACGTCCAAAATGAGAAGGTCTGAAGGTTGTCACAGAGTTTAGTACATCTATTGACTGGAGTGAGCTTGTCCCATAATCCTCTTTGCTCACCTACTTATGGCCAATTTTGGACCACAAGGGAATGTTGCAAAACCCCACGGCCTTGTGTTCTAGTTTAGGGCCAGTGACTGTTCTGAATAGGGCACATTGCCTTATGAATCAGGAGTGAGTCCCATCAGACTGCCTCTCCATCCTTGTGCTATGTTATTAGCACTCTGTGAATAGGGACAGGCACACTGGAGCAGATTCTGTGTCACAAAAAGTAACGCATTCAAATGAAGCATGATAACACATTTTCTATTCTGAATTAATATCAGGAGAACTGATAATGAAAATTACCTTGTCCCACATAACGTTTCAGTTTGGTGCGACTGCCTGTCCGAGTTTGGTGTAGATGGAGTGAAAAGGTAGGTCTGTTTTCAGTTCACTATATGGGCCCGGCAGGTTAGTTCAGTTTGTGAGGTGTGCATGTGCCCTACTTTAGCGTGTGCTGCTGAACTCCGATATGAGTGGGTAAAACTCCATTAATAGACTACTTGCCTGCGTCAGCTGCTGGCAGATTCAGCCATATCTCTTTGGGTTTGACTGAGGACATGCCTTCATAATGCCTTTTAGAGAGTGACTCAGCCTTACCAGTGCAGAATCCTTTATTCAGTAGTAACATTGCAATGAAATTACCATTTGTCTACAGTGAGAGGCAATACTTGGGTTTAGTCCTAATTGGAGGGTAAAATGTTTTACAGTCTGTATCTGACTTACAATGATTTGCACATATAAGCTTTTTTTTGAAAGTAAAGGAAAAAATCAGACAGCAGTATGCCCAGCAGTACTACACTACCCAGTATGCCCAGCAGTACTACACTACCTAGTGCTTGCTACACACTGTATAATAGTTATTGTCAGAAAGTGCTGAACTCTATGACAGTACAAGTATCCCAGCCTCACAAGCATCTCCCAGTCACATTCTCACACCTAAAAGTCAGTGTGATTGACTCTGTTCTGACATGCGTCCATTTTGACACGCAACCTGTCTGTCAGAATGGAAAGTGGTCATGTCAGGTACAGTAAAATCTATTGCTTGATGATCACAAAGTCTGAATCTTAAATTTATTTTGTGTGCAAGCAAATAGGAAATTGAGCTTTGCTGAGTATTAACCTCAAGTTTTGCCGTTCATTATTTTAAAAGCAGACAACCTTGTTTACATTTGGCTGAAAGGGAAGTGCTTTTAAGGAAAGTGACCATAAGTCCTGCTGTTTTAAAAGGCTTCAGTGTAGCTGTCTAACTGTAATGTTTATTGTCCTTTGATTTCACTTAACAAAAGCCGCAATTGCTGATATGTTGTGTTAGTGCTCAGTGGAATCCCAGCTACAAGACTGTTCCTCCTGGTAGCTGAATGGAGGGGCCTGACTCGCCACTGATCCTTTCGTCTGATAGTAAATGCTATGTCATGACTAAAGCCAGATGCAGACATGCGGGCTTCTCACTGGGTGTGTCTCCTGGGTCTGCAGGCTGCTCGAAATAGGCCACCGCTTTGTGAAGCTCTCAGCTTGAAGGCAGCTGCTGGAGCTTGGAAACTCAAAGATCATGGAAAATCCTGGCCACCAGAAGGATGTCGTTTTTTGGCAGTGAACGTTTAAACCATTTTGATTACACGGTATATTATATTTACCCTTGTGCTGTGTTATAGGCCAGAGTGCAGTTGGAATAAATGCAAGCAGTTTTTTTTCTTTTCAGATTTAAGCGAATAACACAAGCTCTCTGTCTTATTCCTGATGTTTTTGCCTGGCCCACCTAGAAGTGTCACAGTGCATAAGTACAACTTTATGATGTACTCTTCATTGTTGGGCTCTGCTCTCAGTCTTAAGAAACTTTGCTTCATTTATGCAGCTGCTTTGGTAGTTAACCTTTGATCCCCCGATCATTAGTAGCAGAAGGGTGTGGATATGGGGTGAGGTGACATCAACCCTTGGTCTATTTTTGTCCTGCCGTGGCAGTTCTGGTTTCTTGCGTACCAAGAATGGCTGCCTGTGTTCAGGAAAGTATTCTTCAATGAGGATTGTGCAGTTCCTTGCTATTGGGACCAAGCTGCCTCAACACAAAGAACTGTTGCATTATGATGATGGCATAGTCACTCGTGGCTGCCAGTCATGTAGCAACTAATATCTTTATATTAGCCTGTCATGAGTGAACTCACTGATACAAGCAAGAGACCAATGTGCAAGGATGTGACATGAGGTAGTTTCCTGTAGATACAGTCCTCAGCCAGCCTGTTTTAGATCCTGACCTCAGAAGCACAGTAACTAGCTATTTCCTCTGTGCTGTGTTTTTTGGACATTATTCAGTTGTCTTATGGGCACTTTTCAGAACAACTTGTCAGTTAATTTATTCAGATATTCAGTTTGATATTTATATTTTTGTAATTAGAGTGATGGAGCTACACAGCACTTGTCCTGGGACAAGAAGCAGCAACCTTTTAATCACCAGTCCTTGTCTAATTACTGCACACTCTTGTGACACTGGGATTGTTGCAGGTACTGAGAGCTAGGCAGGGAAAGCGGGTCTCCATGCTGAGACGTGGAGCGCCTGGTGGTGGTGACTGGCACAGCTCTGGCTGCCAGATGCGCCCCCCCAGCACCTCGTAGCCAAAGCAAACACTACAACCTCACCAAATGTTTGTGCTTATCTGTGCCAGCAGTTCCAGGATGCTAGTGACTCAGTTGAAATGAATTGAGGCATTATTTATAAATAATCACTGAATTAATGTGTGAGTTAATGATCTCTCCTCTCCTGCCAGTGGAGCTTATTTTGAATTTGAGTTCAGGCTTATGGGCAACATAAAAGCGTGTCAAGACTTTATATTTTAACCCTTTAGGGATTAACGTAAAACACAGGCTATAGACACATGGCTTAATGCTGATGCAGAAGGGCTTTCCTTTGCTGCATTAAATGAGTGTAATATTGATAAAGTTACAGATTAAAAACGTTATACAAATATTTTATTACGGTTAACTTGTGATCAACACAAATGCACCTTATTAGTTGATATTCACATATATTAGTACAATGAGCTTATTAAACAAGGGTAAGAGTGGCTTATGTGTGATGTGAATGCTTGTCGGGTAAGCATTCCTTACCATAGAATCAAATATTTCTTGTATTCTGATATTAAATTTTGTTTCTTTTGAGTAAGAATTCTTCCAAGACATATAGAACTATTGTACTCAAACTCTGGGACACCAGATTGTTTAAAGAAAGTTCCCTCTCAGTGATGTTGTTGTTTCACATTTTTGTGTGTTTCTCCTAATATCTTATATTTTCTTTAGTGTTGGTCTCTCAATAATTCAGTTTCATTAGGGTATATTCACATAAAGCTTTTCATTTGAGATGTTCTGCAGTGGTAGGCATCTGTTATGTTTCCAACTGACATTCCAGAGCTGCCCTGTTTTGACTCACAGCTGCCACCAGAAATCTGTTTTATCTTCCTGTTGCTGGTTGACCCATCTAGTCAACTTGTGCATGCAAATACATCTAAGTTCACTATGAGTGCTTTCCCACTGGAAGAACCTTTTTCAGGAACAAGGAACTTTTGTCACATTCCCACTCCAGAAACTCCACTTAATTGTAGTTCTTGGAGGTAGTTCCTGAGCCTTTTAGTTTCTACTCTAGAGCAGGTACTTCTCACTCAACATAGAACTTCTGGGTGGGGCTTATAGTGATAAACGTTTCTTATATGTTGACAACAAGCACTGGTGCTAACATGGAAGTTACGTGGAAGTGCCAGGAAGAGAGATAGAAGTAGTGGAACTAAAAATGAGTGGATGTAATTATTGTTCTATTTCAAATGCATTCAATTTATTAATTAATATTATTTTCCTTTGCTCCTATTTCTGAATCAGAAAATTCAATTGATAACCAACATACTTCTAATGTCACCAATGCCGGCAGTGAAGCTTGCCAGTACTTATTAGTAGAATAACGTTTTCTCATTTTTCATTCTGTGAAAAACAAAAGATTGATCATCTGGCCCAATTTAATTATAAATTATAAACATGTCGCAGGTAGTGTAAAATATGTTTTGTCCCGTGTTTTTGGACCATGCAAATGATTTCCCCAATAACCAGGTGTTGGAATGATGGTGTAGTTTTGTATGAAATTTTATGTGACGTTCAACCTATGAGCTTTTTTGCATCTCCCATGTTTATTTAGCACAGTTCTTGTTGTGCAGTGTGAAAGCAACCCATGAAAGTGGTCAGGAACTGCAAAAGTTCCTGGATGAGATGGCCTGAATGAGAACTTTGATGGGGAAGCACCGTATGTTAATATACTGTGTAATTTATGTATCCTATTACCTGCTGATGATGAAGTAACAAGAAAAGACAATAGACGCATTAAATAACAGAAAAAACACTAGAGGTTCAGTTCCCTTATTGGGTTATTTTATAACATTCAGGTGGGGTGAATATAGCTGTCAGTGCGTTTCCCCTTTTCTGCCTGGCAAAGATGCTCAGTCAGGCTGTTTCATGCTCTAAAGGCCCAGCCACGTTCTGGTCTTTCGAATGCTGTTTGTTAGCCGTGCCCAGGTCCAGCTTGGCAGGTGTTTGTCAGGCAAGGCTAGGCATGCTAAGTGTTTTAATACTACGCTGGTATTGGATAAAGGCTTGATTAGATGGGCTTCTGGATCTGTAGCCATGTCCCTTACAGCTGCTTAGTGAGTAACCAGAGCTGGGGCTTCCCTGGGTGGTGGTGTTGAGATTGTGGTTGGGGAGGGCAGGCTTTAATTAGCCTCTGCTGCTGAGGTGCTTTGCAGAATCAGTCCCACTCCATAGTCCAGCTCTGTGCCATTTAGACCAAAAGGCCCGTACACTGCTCTAAAGAAGTGTCTGCCTTTGACATTAGGTGTGTGCAATTACATTAAAGATCTGAGGAAGCAGGCATAGCAGTTAGAAATTAAATTGTCTCTGTTGCAGCAGTAAAGCTGAAAGACCTGTAAGGTCACCTGATGGTTGGAGTGTAGTCAGCCTGGTCAGGGCCTGCTTCTTATGCTACAGGTCTGGGTAACAGCGAGACACTCAGCAGCGCTGTTCATCGTGGTGCCTACATCTGTCTAACTGGGTCAGTTTCTTTGTTGCTGATTTTACAGTTTGCATCACTGAGCTTCTACTCAACTTGCCGGGGCAAAACATTTCAATGACTGTAGTAGGTCTTTTCCTACTCCTTCAGCATAAACTAAGCACATGTCAGACAAACTGGGTGTGATTAGCTTCTTCTGTATCAGCCTCAGACTGTAATTCTCAGCTTTGGTGTTGGTGGGGATATCTGATTATCCTCTATCTGAAACATGCTGGGATTGTTAGCAGTTTAGCATGAACTGGATATCACAAATTGTGCAATGTGTGAGGTTCACCTAGTCTGAAAGCTGTAGTAAAGCAGTCAGTGACCTGGCAGACTGCAGAATCTGCACCCTTGAGTCGAATGATTATGGCTTCCTGGAAGACATCTGATACAGTAACAAGCAGGACCAAACCTGAACCGCTTTAAGATAACAATAAACCATTTGTTATCTTATTAGAGTACTGACTGAAAAAGATTCTTCCCTGACTGGCTGCACATGGCGTCAACCACTAAGCGGCGCTCTTCTCTCACCGGCAGGCTGAGGCCAGACTGGCCGCAAAGCGAGCGGCACGTGCAGAAGCCCGGGACATCCGCATGCGAGAGCTGGAGCGGCAGCAGAAAGAGGTACGGCTGTGTGAGTGTGGACGCGAGTGTGCGAGTGTGAGAGTGTGAGAGTGAACCCCAGCCCTTCAGCGGAGCCCAGCGACCTGGATGGACAGCAGTTCTTCAATCAGTCTTTGCATATCTAATATATTAATTTCCCTGTTTGTCAAGGTGTGTGATTGAGGTGTGACCTTATTTGCCGTTTGCACAGGGCTGTTTCAAATGCTATCTCTCTGGTGCCCTTATGTGAAGCTGGGTTCTCCTTCTTCAGGGTCTTTGTAAACCCTTCCCTTCCTAATTCTGTAAGCTTACTGACCTACTCTTAGACTGGCCTAAGCTTAGCAGCAAGAAATTACAGTGTATGACACAGAGTAACCCACTGGGTTACATAAATGTTTTATTTCCCCTTTTAGTTGATGATTTGGGGTCCTAGATTTGATTGAAGACCTTTATTTAATGGTTACTCGAAAGTCTTGATTTTGTAATAGTGACTTGCTTTGAGTCAGAAGAGGACTCATCTTAAACTTAAGCAGTCTAAGCTCCTTTGGGCCTTGCAGGTATTTGCAGGTCACTTGGCAGGTCACTCTTCTTTGGCTGCCCTGACCTTATGCTATCTGCCAAAAGACGTAACATTTCCTGGTGGTACACTGTGTTGCGTATTGTAGTGGATAATTTGTGGGGTATCCTATGTATGGCATTCAGTATGATCAAGTCTAGCCCTTGCAGTAGAGTTGATGTGCAGTATTTGATTTGGCCCTGCAAAGTGTACTTGATCTGTAGACTGCAATGCTGTGGTTCATATTGGAGCATTTCTACCCTGTTCGGTTTTGCCTCTTCTGTGCTTCTATACATGTTCTGCTCACACTTTTGGCATATATGCAAACATAACTGGTATGGTCTCTCTGTAGCATTCTCACCAGTTATCCTCCAGTAGAAAGTGGGGCCAGATTCACCAGTGGATGGTAGGATGGCTCCTATGTCTGCATGTCGTACCCTGGCTCTGGACTAACACGTCTGCTGTGGGTTTTTTCTTTTAACCATCTGCTCATTTCCTTCATGATCTGGTGTCCATAATGGCCCTTTCTTTGGTGTACTGATATCCACTTGTCAGCAGATCAGCTGTGGGGATGCTTGTCCTAAAAGGAGTACCCAGGGATTGTTCAGTATGACCCGGAGCTCCGCTAACGACTCACTGGTCACTGACGTCCTGCTCCTTCTGCAGTTATATTCTGACTGCCCACTCTTGCTCGCAATAGATACTGATGACCTGGAACTCATTTTCAGGAATCGGTTACTGATGACTTGCTCCTGACAACATTATGGTCTGACCTGGTACTGCCCGAATTAGCAGTAATTAATTGTTAATGCAGTGTGCCTTCATGAATGCTTGCATGTTGTTGGTTTCTGCTTGAAAACTCGGCAGCTCATTTTCAGATTCTGATCTTCTTGCTCTCCTATTGGTTGTCCACTGTGGCCCACCTCTTTCCTCAGGCAGACTCTGAGAAGGCCAGGCTTTCTCACACATCTGGGAGTCGCCATCACCGGGTTTGTATCCTGCTTCTGTCTCCCTCCTTTTCAGACATACCTGTCTCTGCCTCACTTTGTTCCTCCTCTTCTCAGCTTTTTCTTCACCGCTTCCTTTGCTCATTTCCCTTCGTCTCCTTTCACTGTTTGTTTTAGGCGCTGGGTGATGATGCCATGTCTGTTCATAGCATTGGGAGCTGCAGGGTTTGTACTTTTTGCCTGTGCCTGTTTATGCATATTTTTGCGATGACTTTATTTGTATGGCTACCACATGCTGCAGGTAGTGCTGGGTTCACACAGCTGGCAGGTGCTGCTCGGTGGGGTTAATATGCTGTCATTCCCCTGGGATCTATAGTGTCACAGTTCTGGTGGTTTTTTTTGGGCTTAATGATTTTTATAGGTCTTAATGTAGCCAGCAGAACAGTCATACGTCTCCTGGGTGGTTTCCATGGTGAAAGTGGACCTCATGTTTATTTTTTTCTCTTTTAAAGTCGTCGTCATCGTCATCATCCTCTCTGCGGAATCCAGGCTCTTCCCACCAAAGCCGTGCGAATACCTTGCGCAGACGGGACTTGGTGGTGTGTTTGTGTGCGGTGGAGTGCATGTAGGGAAGGATTTCGGGGGGTAGCATGATCTGCCCCATGGGGTGTGCATCCATCCATTATAGCATGATTACCTGATCCTAGATCAGGGCGCATAGGGATACCTAAAGCTAGGATGTGTGGGATTGTTATACAAGGCTGGGTTAGGCTATGGTGCGCACAAGGAAACCTCACTTCATTGTTTTTGTTGTCAGCAGTGCAATAATGTATCTCAGTGAGAGTCTGTTATGAGGTCTGTATGCTCATGGCTGATGGCTGTAACCTAGTGGCCGTCATCTTAACTTGTGCTCTGTTTTTTCCCCCTCTTAGTCAGATGGAATTTCTAGCAGATCGTCATTGAGAAGTGCTCGCTCCTCAGTATGTATCTGAATGCCAGTGTGTTTTTGTACGTGTGCGCGCCCGTGTGTGCGCGCGCGTGTGTGCGCGCCCGTGTGTGCGCGCCCGTGTGTGCGCGCCCGTGTGTGCGTCTGTGTGTTGAGACGGCATTCTCTCTTCTTTACTCTGGCAGACCTCTGTGTACAGTGACACTCTAAGCCTGAAGAGCCCTGTGTCCAGCAGCTCCAGGAAAGACCTCCTGGTCAGTGCATCTGTGTGAAACATAGTAGTGACAAGCACTGCCAGGTCCAGCGTCTACGCCCTTCCAGGGTGACTGATAACTAAACTGTTAGAATGGCTGGATCAGTTGCCTAATGGCAAACACACCATTCCAATATACCTATATTTCCACAGAGAAGCATTGAATTGTTTGTCAGTTACATCATCCTGACCTTTGTGTGTAGAAGACAATATGTCATTTTCTCACAGACTCTTTCCAAGGGGTGACAAATGTAAAGATTTCAGGAGCTGTTGCTGAACAATATCTGCATCTTTCCAATAGTGTGCTCTCTGCCCCTATGTTTTGACGTCCCCTTTGTCAGGCTGGGCTCTACCATGACCAGAGGAACTACAGCACCCTAAAGAACTCTAAACCGCTGCCCTCCTATCAGCCTCGGGTTGGTCTCCTGCTTGCCTAAACACCACACGCCTCAGAAAGGCTGGTTTAGTGCTCTGCAGCTCCCTGTGGAGCTCGACCGCCAGTGCCACACTGGTCCTGCTTGATGTTCCAGGCTTCCTTTTTATTTTAATGATCTAACCTCCTGACCTATTGCAGGAGAGGCTGCCAACTGAGAGACGGCTTTCTTCCTACACATATCCTAACAGTATAGGGTTACTACAGTGAAATGTTTTGTGTTTCTGGGTGAGCTGTGTGAGGTGCCCTACAGGCCGCACACAGAAGCCCTGTGTGGGGTACCTGCGTAAAGTCGTTCAGCTGCTCACAGTCATGTTGCTGTTCCTCTCTGTCTCTCCCCACCGTTTTCTCTCTGAAGTCGTCATCCTTGTACGGAGATTCCCCGCTGACCTCTTCCAGTCATGGGGTTAGTCATGGTGTTATCTTGCTATAGATCGGCCTTTTGCCTGTCATTGCGTCAATGTGACACTGACTCCACCTCTCTATCTATAGGCTGCACCCACAGCCCACCCCCCGCTCCCCACTACTAGCCTAACACGGAGCTACAGTCTGGTTGGTTTGCACGGTGTCCACTGGACTGAGTGCTGAATTCTAGCTAGCTGGGAGCATTTGTTCCATGAGCTGTTCATGTTATGCACTAATCCACTCGTCTTGTATTTATCAAGCCGTTAGCTAGCAGTTTGTGGTTTATACATTGATCCGCTCCATGTGCTCTGGATTAATAGCCGGTGCTGTTTTCATAAGATATTAGCTAGCACTGTGCGCTTCTTACCTTGATTCTGTCTGTGCTTTAGGTGACCATTAGCGGTAATTTGAGCGGTTGGCTGTGTGCAGTTCATCCTGATCGCATGAATTCTGGATGCACCGTTAGGGTTCCTCAGGCTTGACATGGCTGTGCTTTGTGCTCTCAGGCCTCTCTCTGTGACGATGGTCTCTATGGCTCCTTCAGCTCCCGGACTGTAAGTGCTGCCGTTATGACAAGGAGTGTGTGTTGTGACCCTCCAGCCACCACCCTGACCCGTGTGGTCGGGACAGTGATTTGCTTGTGGACGAGTACTTCAGGTGGTGGGGGAGGCTGGTGGTAACCACAGTAACCTGTATCTGTGCTTGGTTTGTCCCGCAGCCCTCTGAGTATAGCTGGTACTCCTCAGCAGCTAGTTCAGCCCGCAGCAGCCCTGGGGTGAGACCACACACACGCATGCAGACGTGCACATGAAAGGTTTAGACGCTTTTGGATTTACATCTGTGGGGTCAGTTAAACATGCACGGGGTCACCACAGGTACATCTGTGGCACGCTGCTCATTTGACCCCCACAGACATGATATGGAGCATCTCTTGTGAAGCGATTCTCTCTTAAAACACACATAGAAGGTGTCTTCAGATGTAATTCTTTTTGAATCACACCCACATGCTCTGCTCTAACCCCTGCATGATATGATATGTCTCTTGTGATGTAGTTCTCTCTGATACATGCTTACAGGTTCTGCTCTTACCAATACACAGTGTGGAGTGCGTCTTTTGTTGTGATTCTCTCCGAAACACACACACTGCTCTTGCCCCTGCATGATGTGGAATATTCGTCTTGACATGGTTCTCTTTTAAACGCACTTTCTTGTCATTCCCCTGACACAAACTGGCTTATTTGCCTTAAGAAGCCCCACGTCTGTCCCACCGCATTCATGGGAGAACGAAATGGGTTAACTAGTCCGAACCACAATATCATCTGGATGTTTTTTCAGTTGTGTGAATATTGTGCAACATTTGATTAATTCTTATCTCGCTGTAGTGCAGTTCACAAAATCCCCTGAAGCACTTAAAACTCCATCTGCAGTGATCGGTTGGGAAAATGTTTACAGAAAAAACTGCATATTGATTGATGGATTATTATGGTGGTTAATATAGATATTACCTCCCTGCTCTCAGGTCAGTTTGTCTCACAGCAATGTGTAAACAATATCAATCCTTTTTTCCTCCGGGTTAAATGTTTGTATGTCTTTCCCCGCATCGTTTGTATTCAATACATTTGTTTTCTAACTGCTTGAAGACTAAATAATGCTGCTGGTGGTGAATAATAACAGACTGATCATATAGAAGTAACCTCTGGCAGAGCCCGGTGTGCCAGGAATGTGATGTTCCTGCGGTCCAACTGCCTGAGGTTCGATAAAACACCCTGTATATCTGTGTGTGCCCTGAGATGGGCTGGCATTCCGTTCAGGATGTACCCTGCATTGTGCCCTGTGGTTCCTGGTTGTATCTACTGCATCCCTGTACCAGATTATCAGTGATGATGGATGGGATGAGATGTTTCCTAATTGTGATGAGCAGTAACAGGCTCTTTAATGAAGCACACCACCTAGGAATGTTGGGTATGGCTAGTGTCACCCACTGGCTGCCCTGTGTGCAGCTCACTTGGTTGGTTTTTCACCTAGCTTTAACTTTCAAAGCGTTTCAGACACTCCCAGCATGAACTGTGTTCAGCCTCTGCTGTCCAGTCTGGATCCTTCACAACATGACCCCGTTAAAACGAACAAAGTTAGTGTCTTGTGATGAAGCCTGACTATAGAGTGCATAGTGTTTTCATTACATTTTATTTTAACTGTATATTAAATAAAGAATTATGATCTTTTTAACATCCTGAGATAGAGATTGGTCTTCAGTTGGAGGGTTAGGAGATGCAGGGTCCGGAGTTGATGAGATGGGCTTCTTTGATAATTTGCTGGACTCTGTAGTGGCTCACTCACTCATTGACTTAACAGACCACATCTCCAGCTCAGTGATCGGAGGAGCAAGATCTCTTCATAGCAGTGGTGCTCATGCTCAAAGAGATTACTGTAGTTGTGGTGTCATGGTGCATCGTGCGTTGCATTTGCACTTGATGCATGTGACACATGGCTGGGATCTCACTCCCCCTTTGATCATCCCCTTAGTCCTCTTCTGACGACGACTCCTCCAGTACCGTGTCCCAGGAGCGGCTCGGTCGCAGCCGGGGGGGCAGCGTGGTGAGACAGTGGTGCATGCAGGGTGGCGCAGGTGCAACTTGCACAGGAATGAATGGCTTCTGCACTCACTGTAAAGTGATCAGAGGCTGGAAACTGTCGCCACAATTGTCATGGGGCATGGCTGACTGTGTTGCTCAGGTGGATGCTGCCTGAGGCCTTTATCTGGGTGGTGTGGACAGGTAGGCTGGGGGAAGTCTCAGGGTGCCGACAGGTGAATGGAGAATGGGAGCAGGCAACCTCTGTGGGCCTGCAGGCTTAGGCATGGACATATAGCCGGTTGTGTGTGTATGTGTGTGTCTGTCTGTGTATGACTGATGGAACTGCAGGTTTATCATCATGAACTCTTGCTGTTTTTGAGAGCATGCATGCACCTGAGTGGGTTTTGTATATGAGATCACTGAACATGGATGTAGTGCCGTCATGCTCCGAGATTTACTTATTTGTGAGTTTGTCTTACTCTATCTTCTTCCTTTCTCTCTCTGGGATGCTCTGGGTCAGTGCTCTGACTTCTCTGACTCCAGTGACACTGCAGCAGATTATTTCAGCCGCTCCAACCGCAGGGGCAGCATTGTGTCCGACCTGGATGAGCTCAGCATTCCTGACCTGGATGGTGTGAGTGTGGGGGGTCCTCTGTGCCTCCTGTGCACCTAGAGCTGGTCAGACGTGGAGCACTTGGGGCAGTTTTTCGGTGTTTGAGATGCAAAGCTCTGAATATGCAGCAATGACATGCTAACTTAACCACTAAGTAATGTTGTCTTCTGTACTTGCAGTGTGAACTTAATGAAGCTTCCTTTCTTATTCAGCTAACTTCAGTTATGTTTCACAGATTAACATGGAAGGAGCCAGCATGACCACTCTTTACCTACGGAATTTTATTATGAGATGGATGGCATGTGCTAACAGTTTTGAGAGACCTCTGATCTGTGGAGGTCGTCGTCGCCGGACTTTGAGCTGGCATATTAAATGGCGCTCTTTAATCTGTGTGGCATGTGAGTTTATAGCAGCCTGTTGTGCATGTCTAACAGTGCTGTGTTTGTCTCTCCTTCAGCTGGATGAGAAGAGTGATAAGCAGTTCACAGAGACATCCTACAGTCGGGTGAGTGACAATGCTGGAGTCCCCTCCATCTTTGTCATCGTGGAGCCTTTCACTGCTCTGATGGCAAATAAATATGCAGAATGTGGAGTCCAGATTGACCAGTCAAACCTGTATGACTGAGGTGGAAAGAAATAAATAGCGAGATTCTATCTTGATAAAAGTGCTTGTCTGCATGTTTCTGGTGTCAGTTTTCATGATAGATAAATGTTCATTATTGCTGAAGATTACTGAATGAGATTTTTAGCCTATATCCACACTGCCATCTTTTTCATTTTAAAACACTGGCATTAGTCTGTTTTTGCCTTTTGTCTACATCAGAGTTTTCAGCCCCCAAAAGCTGAGGCTTTCAGAGCTGTATCCTTCTGAAAATTCTGTTTTAGCATTGCAGTGTGGATGAGTGAAAACATAGACTCTAAAAGTGCCCTAATTGGTCCCTACTTATCACGTGGCCCTTCCCTGATTTGATCCCTCTAGTTTCAACATCTCAATGTCTCACTGGGCACCTGGTTACCCTATTTGGAAGTAAACAGGATTCCAGCATGATGAGGAGCTGCTTTCAGTTTCCTGTTGCTGACCTGTATGCAGTGAAATGGCGTGACTGCTGCATATTTGTGCAAAAAGAAACTAATTTATTGATTTAAAATTTAATTTATTGTGCGTATGCCCAATGTAGACTAATAACTATGGAGAGTATTTTGGAACAATATTTAATAAATAAATGCCATTTAAATGATTATTTAGATTGTAACGTAAATTACCATTTAAATTATTATTTAAATGATCATTTTAATTGCTTAAATGATCATTTAAACGACACCAGCAACCATTAAAATGATCTGTCAGTCACCTATCAAACTTAGTGGGCGGGCTTAAAACAAAACAAAACATCTGATTGGTTCATTCAAATCCAAACTAAGTTATGTCAGATCGATCTCACCTTCGATTGAATTCCCATTTATAACTGCATTTTGTCTGTTCTGTCATGGGGCTGTATACTTCCCAAAATCCTAAATGCTTTTTATTGTTCCTGTCCTAAGACTGGAAATGTGTACTACAGGTTCCTAACTTCCCAAAATCTTAATCTGTGATATTTATTTATTGAATATTATCACAGAGCACCCTCCATAAACTACGTCATATTTGTTTCCACTCATTTCAGTGTGCATGGAAAAGTGTTATAACGAAATGTCAAAACGCCTCGGTGGATGATGATTGTTTATATTTGAAAACTGTTTTTAAACGAAAACGCAGCAGTGAGAACATAGCCTTAGTTGTTAAACTTCACACTGTGCTGTAGGGTTATGCCAGTCAGTTGATTTTTACCATAGCAAACACAACGGTCTAGGTTTTGCCTTCTGCACATAGGGATACAAACAGAACATGTGGTCACAGGAACACATTTATCTGCTTGGAGTTGGAGACCTACTCTAGTTTAAGACGGAAGGCCATCAGTCAGCCTAACTGTGCGACGTGTACATGTACTCTGAATGCCACTGGTCAGCCTAACTGTGCGACGTGTACCTGTACTCTGAATGCCACTGGTCAGCCTAACTGTGCGACGTGTACATGTACTCTGAATGCCACTGGTCAGCCTAACTGTGCGACGTGTACATGTACTCTGAATGCCACTGGTCAGCCTAACTG
>JAODLC010012290.1:0-21295 GCA_026781145.1 Hippopotamyrus pictus | reverse complement strand
CCCCCAAAGTCAGAGACGCATTTCACCCCGAAATGTCCATGAGCTGGTGACCGTCCGTCGTCTCCAGGGAGACGCCGCCGGGGTGTCACGTCCGGAGGATGACCATCGTCAGAAGACCTGTCCGGAGACAGAAAGTGCCGGAACGTCACTGGGGCACGTTACGCCGGCTTTAAGCTTTTTACGAGCTTTAAACTCGGCTAACTCTGCGCGGAATTGACGGCATCGCCGCAGCGGCTCAGACAGCCCGATATGTTCTGCGCCGTCACTTCCCGCTGAGAGCACTGACCTAGAACGTAAGCAGCCACCAGCTTCTTGTTGACGCTTAAGTGCAGGCAGATGGGCACAGAGGAGTCCTGCTCTCCCACGGTGGGCAGCACCAGGACGGCCATGCAGAGCAGCCCCAGCAGCACCGTCAGCACCCCGGGGCCTCCGCCCACCACGCGCTTCTCTGTGGGACACACAGAGCCACCACACGCACAGCCTCTGAGTAGCTGAACTGGGTTGCCGTTTGCCTGGAGCGAATCGGTCATGTGGACACTGGTGCCATCTAGTGGAGGAACATGCAACCTGCGGGCTATACCGGTTTAGCGAGATACACACCCTGCACTGACCAGACAATTGTGCTACGATGAAGACATCGCTCTCTATTTACTCCATATCTGATGTATCCTTACTCTCACTCCTGGCAAGTTAAGCCCTTTTTAAGCAGTTAAAGCGCCCTCTGCTGGAGTAAATGTGCCATCTGCAGTAGACGCCACCCCACCTGGCGGCAGTGTGCCCTGCTCAAAGAGTGCGCTGCTCATCGGCTGCTCCCTCGTCCTGTATTCCTCCTCCTGGGGCCTGGCCGAGGAGCCCTCCAGAGCCGCAGAGGGGAGCAGGGTGGCTGTCACCTCCTTCTGGCCCAGGGCCTTGCGCTGGCTCTCCTCGGTCACCTGGAGCCGGAACTTGTCGACGACGCCATAGTGACAGGCTCGCACGTCCCTGTGCCGGATCACGCTGAATGGGGGGGGGTGGGGGCCAACAGATGGAAACGCATTCAAATTCTAAGGAATTCAAATTGACTGTGAAGCCACAGAGATCGAATCGACTCTGGGAACTGATTCCACGGAGCTAATTTTACCGTGTAATCAAGGATTCAGAAATCCCCCCCCCCCCAAAAAAGCCCCGTTCATCTGCAGGTCGCAGAAGTATCGTCTCCAGGCCCAGAGCAGCTAGTAAGGACTGAACTGAGCTAATTACTTCCGCGTGGCACTAATCTCACGGCCCGGTTCTGCACTGAGGTCGTTTGCTGTGGAAATGGACAAGTAGCAGCTGGCTTCACTCACATGTCCACGCAGCTCTGTGGCTTCACCCCTCCGCTGGCGTCCACCACCGCATACCTGTTAGGCGCCGTGCACAGCACTGGGAGCAGAGGCTTTGCGTCATTATACAGCACAGGCTGACAAGAACACAGGTCGCGTCGTCTCATCGGCTGCCGTGGGCGACGCAGTGCAGCGTGAGCTCTCCTGTTGCCATGGCAATTGATCAGCCAGCGCATAAAAAAGTGTCCAATTATGAAACCCAGCTGACGCTGATTAGAGCGATTTCCTCATTAGAGTTTAAACAGGGTCAGCTGGGCGGCTCTTTGGAGCTCGGAGCCCAGGGCAGATGTCTGCTTCAGCTTGAGATCACTGTGTTTCCTTGGAGTTGCAGGAGTTTCGTGTTGGCGTCGCCCTGACTTTCTTAAAGGGGCCCTGACACTGTTTTTATGTTGACGGTTGTATTACTATTGTAATTGCAGCCCTATCATGTGACAGAGTTCCGCCCTGGGGGGGGGGCACTCCCAGTAACTATGTTTTATGCAGGCACATTGCGACTCTGCATAAATGGTTGGTTTGTTGGTAACTATAGCCAGACAGAATAATAGGCGATGTGTGATCAGATATGTGGTTTAACACATAAGGCAAACAAGATATTTTTTTTTGCCCCCCCCCCCCCAAGTGCAAACATCAAACTCCGCTTACAGCCCTGCATGTTTGTGGAAGCTGATTATAGAGTGTATACGGACATGCTTAGCCGATGAGCACATTGAGCACGTGCGGTCACCTTTGAACTTTAGTGCAAACTCGTAGGGGTTGTAGAGGGTGAGCACGCGCTTGTGCGTCGCCTGCTCGTCGGCGTAGAAGAACAGCTCTGTGGGGAAGACGAAAACAGGGAGGCTGCCCTCCGCCGGCTCAGGCCGCCGGCGCATTGGCGCGTGCCGCGTGGCTGCCCCCCCCCCCTCCGCGCTCTGCCACTGTGGTGGGCCGGCTCCTCTAGCCCCTTAGCGCCCCCGCATGCTAAGGAAAGAGACGGCAGATGTAAGTTTTCTAACACTTATCGGAAGAAACTGGAAAGGGCAGACGGGTACGGTTAAAAATGAGTTGTGTTTTCCCCTGATGTCAAAGTTATTCTCGGGATTTTATTATGAGAATACAGCTGCAGCAAACTCAATGTCAGGGAGACTTTTATTGTGCTTATGTCATGGTGGGTGTGTCACAGATGGGGGTTTGTTTCCATTAGAGCTGTGCTGTGCCATTCTTAGGGCACTTACACAGCACGGCACCCTCTAGAATCTAGACCAGAGCTCTTCAAATCTGGACCTCCATTCCGAATCCAGGCCTTGTTTTCCGTTCTCCCAGGTAGTTAGTTTAATGATTATTGATTCTGATTGGCCAGAGGCTTCACACCTGGTTCACGGGTAAAGGAAGGCTGGGAAATCAGCAGGATTCGGACCTCGAGGACCGTGATTGGAATAGCTCTGCTCTTCTACCCTCTTCTGGAACACAGCCTGCTGCTCATGCCAGAGGACTGACTATACGATTGTAGTTCATTCCAAAGTTGGCCACAAAGGAGAAAGAGACATTTTCTCCTTAGATGAAGTGCCAGGCAGTGTGTGATGCCTTAAAGCGCCACAAAACCACGTGTTCATTGACTTTGGGTCTTTTTCTGTCTCGTACTGATTCACCCTACACACAAAAAGACAAAAAAACAACCACAAGCTTCGAAACACTGCTGATTCCTGCATCGCCGAGCGCGTTGACACTGGAGATAAAGGAGAACTTAGCATCCGTAAGACGACAGAGCAGGGGGTGAGGTTCTCTTCTGCCAGAGAGTCTGTAAGGCCAGGCACCATCTCTGGGTGGTGCCACCGTACAGTTACCCAGGGGGTGCAGCGGATTGGGCAGGATTTACAGCACAGGCGTCCTGCACAAGCAATGCCAGGGCAGGCTATTCTTTCGATATATATGGGAGGCTACTGCGGATGTCCTGCCAGCTGACAGATAGCCAAGATAATTACTATACTGTGTCCTGCTGGGGGAGCAGCGTCATGAAAGGGGACCCAAGGCAAGTAAACCAGTTGGAAAGGGGGGCTGGCTCTGGATACTCTGTAGACAGTTGGTAAAGACGACGTTAATGGTATCGGTCATCATGAGCGAAGTCTCCCGTCAGCTTTGTGATGCTACATCAGCGTTTCCCAAACCAGTCCTCGGGGCACACTGGACAGACCCACATTTTTGTTTTATCCCAGTTCCCAGCACACCTGTAAGGCATTTAGAGCTCCTGATTGCTTGGGTCAGGTTTTCTGGGAACTGGGATAAAACAAAAATGTGGGTCTGTCCAGTGTGCCCCGAGGACTGGTTTGGGAAAGACCGTGCTATATCCATAAGCGACCATCTCCACTGTCACCCCACCACACAGTGACCAGAAGCACTGCTGGGGCTCTCTCTGCCAGCAGCCATAAGACTGTATGATGCCACCTGCCAGTGGCCTCTCACTCAATCCTGCAGACTGTAACTGTTCATTACTGTGAGTCAGTACCTACGTAATCAATGACCAATCAGGTCAAACCATACACACAATAACCAGCAGTCCAACTCATCCATCTCTGCATCTGTTTATTAAGTATCAATGTCAGTTTTTTTGTACTGTTCTGTTCCACAGGTTGCTGTGGTGACTGACCTTCAGAAAAGAGGAATCTCTCTTTTCCAGCCTGTGCATTTTGTGCATAATTCGCACAAATAGTAACACCACAGTACTGACAATCTATAGATTTTTCTGTTTATAGAATATCCCTGAGGATGTGCCAGACACCGATTGACTGCCCTGAGTTACAACTTCACCAAACGCTCAGCAGAATTTCCCCTCAGGTGCTAGAACACTCAGGGCTGGCCTTGACTACACTGTTTCATTCACTTCATCCACTGAGAGCTTCACAAGCCCCTCTCCTGCCACCTACTGGTGTAGTATATAATGGAGCAAATACAACCATCCGTTTTCTGTAACTATGGGCTCAAGGCAAAGACCAGGAAGGTGTGTGCAAGCACACAATTATGGCTCCAATTAATGGACTGGGGGGTGAAATTATATATATATACATAATTCAGTCTTAATATTTTAATGCTTATTAACCGTAGAAGGGACCACCCTCTTGTAAATAAAATACCCAAGGGGTCCTTGTCGGAAGTGAACTAATCAAAGATACTGAACGAAGCTCTTTAAAAACTGTTTATTGAACGAATCTCCAAAAGAATCGATGGATCGAAAACTTCCATTAAGAGCAGCTTGAAAGCTGAAGCGTCACGTGGGTAGTCGCGTGGGTCTCCTTTAAAGGGACGCTGGTCTCGCGAGCTGGTGGCGATGCTGTCAAACTTGGACAGACCCAACATATTTCATACCTAATTTCACTTACTTTCTAGCTAGAATAGCTGATTTATCAGGTATAAGACTTCCCCACGCTTTATAAAATCTTTATAAAAATGAGTTACTTAGTAAAATCTTCATAAAAATGAGTTACTTAGTTGAAAATCAGGCGAAACAGATTAGAGTGTACCTGCTAGTTTCGCGAATACTATTGACAGCGGAGACTGGCAGATATATAGCCCGTTCAGACTGCAAGCAGTGTCAAGAAATATAGCAAGGTAAGCAGCACAGCTACTTACAAATAACATCGCTCATTACGATAAAAATAAACACCGAAAACTAGAATCAATAGGCCTATTCATTTAGACGGTTAAAATAAATATAAACAAATATCCATTAGTAGTATGGAAAATTGCTTCTTCAGAAAATGCCTAAATTGTACATTATGTCAGTCGCATTTCATAGTAAAACCGAGATAACCAACATGACTCTTCTGAAACTCTGCTAGTTTAACTTGCTGCTAACACGGAGCCACTTGAGCCTTTACGTCATATTCATCTTGTAAAGATAAGTCAGATAATAATTCATAATTCTCAGTGCAGCTGTTTATTGTTTTGATCGCCTACTGTCTGGTAGGGTTTCTTTCTAATACAAACCAGTCAGCTGTCACTCTATATTTGGGTGAGAAATCAGATTTTAAAACTTTACCTTTTCTTTTCCTGTCTGTATTGTTGACGTTTGCTACTTGCCAATGTAATTCTGTTTAAAAGCCAGCGTGTTGTTTTCTTTCCTTATTTCTGTCGTTGTGCTGCGGTTGGCGCAGGGACTGCTGGGATAGCGGCGGCCCAAGGCTGTTCCGGCACAGCATGACGTCATTACTGTTTTCTCCGCTTAGCTCACACAGTCATTTTGCATTTGCTCTCTAAGAGGCAGGCGTAGCACTATCACGAGCGTTCTCTTGCAACAAATTGTGAACAAAATATTTTTTTTAACGGTTAGTAGAGCCAAGTTGAGCGGGAGCGTCACAATTCCGAAATCTTAGAACTGTAACGTCTTAAAATTCTTCTTATGTCCAGATTCTATTATAAATAAACATGGACTGTCAGTTATTATTGGCTGGGGTTCACAATTTTAAGGACTTCATATTCACCTTATTTGGTGATGTCTCGGATTCCGTAGCCTGTATGGTATTGGACTTCATAGTTAACCCCCCACTCCTAACGTCCCCCTTCCTGTGCTCATTTTCAGGGTCAGTCTGACTGATTAAGTCATAAACCAGCATCACCTTTGGAAATTATATAACGATTTCTACAACTCAGATCTTATACATACACTGCTATTCACCTGTAGCCGGCAATCTACACAGAGCCTTTGCAGTTTATCAGTATTCCAGATAGCCACAATATGTAGAATGAAAAGAGAAAGCACATTTGATTGACATTAATTGTATAATATCCATATCAAAGGCAATATAAAACAATGTCATGTCCTACAGCCAAACATACACAACAAATGCAAAGTCTTCATTTTCCTGTATGCCACGGTAACCAATTAAAAGTCAAATTCTATGCTCAGTAGTCAAAGATCTGGGGTGCGTACATACGCTGTATGTCAGTAACTGACGCTATTTGTTGATTCTTCACTTTTGGAGCAGCTCCTAGAAAGACGTTATATAAAAATAAATCCAACGAAATTATCTCCATCAGCACAGGGTGTGGCTGAGAACCCTGCAGATATTATTTTAATGAATTAGCTGCTTAATCCATATTTAGGTTCTGTGCAATTTACTTCCAGATGTGGTGATTCACTATCCAAATAATCACATTAATAATGTAAATATAAGTTAGGGATTACAGCAAAATTCTGCAGTCCTTGGGGTATGAAGGTGTGCCTGTCATCTGTGTTACTATAAATGAGCCACAATATGGACAGTTTTTCCTGGACTTTTACTTGACAGAGAAACTACAGTACTTTAATTTTGCTCAATTAAGGGTCAAATTGGGTGCCTAAATACTTATAGCTACAATCTTCAAATCTTTCCAGGAACTGGACTGGAGAAAGCTACAATATGTAATGTCCAAGCTTGTAATTAGAAATTAATTAACTAACTAACTGATTAATTAATATATTCGTAATGGAAAGAGAACAGTGTTTAGAATAGAATGTCTTTATTGCCATTGTACAGCAAACAAGGACATTTCAATTTTCACATATCCCATCTTGCTCTCGCATGAGACAAACAGACATATACAGGAGAAAGAGAAGTCGGGGTTAGACACACACACACACACACACACACATAGAATACGGTAATATGTGGCCTTTTTAAAGATGACCAGTTTGTGTGAAAAGTAATATAGTTCACATCGTACGTTCGTACTATAATGGTCAATACACGCGAATATAAGTAGAGGGTAACCTGTACAATAAAATATTAAAATATACATTTACAATGTAAATTAATTACAACTGGACACGCAAGAGCTTGGCGGTTGTAAAATAATTTAAAGCGGAACGGGTGTGCCCTGAATCGCTGTCAGATCTGTTTGCTTGGGTGAGACTCGCTGTCTTTACCAGTAAACCTGCTGCTGAGTAATGCTGATGAAAATGCTTCTGTCCGGTGGGGACTCGGGGTGCAGCGCGAAACGGACACATGCACCGACAAAACACGAAAAGGTTAGATTGGCCCTCGTGGATGTTTCTTTGAGAACCAAATGCTGTTCTGTTCTACGAATTACAACATCTACAAATAAGCACGGAGCTAGTATTACCTTCCGCTGCCATTGAATGAAAACAATATTTCAAAAGAGGCCATGCTAAAATTAACTATAGTCTAATGACTCTCCTTGGATGCGTTGCTCCATGTTCTAACGAGCTGCTTCGCGACTGTTCCTCTCCCACGTTAACAATAATCTCAGCAGTACGCAAACGGACCGTACACAAGCCGTTAGCGCTGCGAAAAGGTTTCTTGCTTATTTTCTTAAAAGGTTGAGAGAAAGCAAACATCTATGCGAGTAATCCCTTTATTAGCCCATATAGTAAAGGGCTTTCGTCAAAAGCTACAAAAAAGCGCGGTGCAAATATATGTATCACGGTATTCATATCTAAAAGGGTATTGAAGGGCAATCATGCCAACGCCGACGTCCCACCTAGAACTAAGCACCCGGGTGTGGAAGCCATGTTTCCCGCAGTGTGCACTTCCCGTTTGAGAGCGCGGAAAAATTATAACATTAAACAGACGCAAGCTATGTCCTGCTGAAGAGGAGCGCCACACACGGGAGATGACAGGGGGACAGATCTGGTGACGTAATTATTAAATACTGAATTTGGGTTCCGTAGAAAATCCTCAACCCCCAGCACGGCATGGAACAAGAACGTGAAACAAGAGTGTTATGTTCTGCGTGCAACGCTCTATTTTAATGTGTTACTTATTGTGGCATTTAAATAAAAGAAAAAAATCATAATACACTACCCTGGGAACAATGTAAAATAACAGCGCGACGCTGCTTTCAAACAGCAAACAACAGCAAACGGCGATATGAATGCAAAGGGGCCGCTCGCCCTGCTTGCTGCTCTTTTAAACTGTGTGTGAGTGGGCGTGGCCAACACGGACCAATGGCACCACAGCAGAGGAGCGAGGGCGTTTCGGTCTGCTTGGAGGAGAAGTTCCCTGTCAGCGCGAGCACTAAGAGCGTTCAGTTAAGATAGAGGGGTACTCGAGCGGCGGCAAGGGCTGGCTGTAGGACCCTCATATGAGGGGGGGTCTGATTATTAAAAAATATATATAATTCCCATATAGATATTATGTATGCCCCGGCTGCCGAATAGGTCATATATGTCAAGTTTGACATTTTGAAATAAGCATTACATCTCCATGATTTAAAAAAATGCCTATTTTACTCTTTTTGATAGACACGTCCGCGTCTATGAATCAACGCACTTATTTGGGTACGACGTATCTGGACATTGCTAAAGGCGCGGTTGAGATCTTTATGAAGGTAAATCATTTTACCCCTGCGTTTTCGGTAGAATTCTTGCCTCTTTTGAAGTAAGAGTCCCTTTAACATAATCCGCGAAAATTAACGTGTATTGTTTCGATTTCTTTAACAGCTGCGTGCCCGAGATCCGGCTAGTAGAGGCGACAGGTACATGCTAGTTACATTTGACGAACCGCCATATGGAGTTAAGGTAAATAATTGCTGTTAAACTGTATGTTGTTGTGGTTGTAGCGGAGGTATTTTCTGCCAGTGTGACTCTACTGCCCCTCTGGCTTGTAGTTGTGGGGTCGGACGCTCTCTTAGTGGCAATAAGTACTAAATTTTTGTAAAAGACCCGCAGAGCAGGAGCAACACAGCCTCTGAACATGGCGGACATTTTGCTTTTGTAGTTGAAGGGCTGAAGCGCTGAGATGGAGGCGGGGACGTTTATGTGCCGCGCCGCGTCACGTCTGACGTGATGACGAAGCGTCGAGCTCTGATTGGTCGACCGCACGTTCATCTTTCTCGATCGTTACATCACATCCGCCTCTATTTTCGTGTTGCGCGCCCCCTATTGATACATATGGGCTGTGCGGGGTAAAACGTTTTGAGTGGGTGAATAGATGGTGCATTCCAAATAAATGGGGGACGGCCCTGTGTCAGAACCAAGTTCATCAGCAGAAATGGTGTCACTTTTTGAGTCTTACATGGCTGAACTTATCTTTCTTTGACAGCTAATGGTTAGAAGTAAGTCTTGTGGTGTTATATTTTGAAGCAGTTTTCACAGTGCTGGAGGACTCGTATATGTTGCCCGATGGATGCCTTCGCAGTGCCCAGGAAGGGTGCTGGTGTAGTGCTTATCCGAATTGCTTAAACAAAATATGCAGCTGCTTTAAATAGGTGTCAGCAAGGAAACTAGGTGAAAATGTAAAATGTGTATCTAAGGTGGTTTGGTTTTGTACGCACATGTATGCTTTAAGGCAGCGTTCCTTGGTCCCAGTCAAACCAGTCCCCGGGGCACACTGGACAGATTCACATTTTTGTTTTATCCCAGTTCCCAGAATACCTGACCCAAGCAATCAGGAGCTCTAAATGCCTTACAGGTGTGATGGAAACTGGGATAAAAAAAACATGTGGAACCCACCCGTGTGCCCTGAGGATTGGTCTGGGAAACCCTGTTTTAAGGTCTGATGTGACTGTGTTGATGGCTGCCTACCTCATGATCATCTCTGTCCTAGCAGCAGTTCCTAGCCTGATAATTACTTTTGGAGTTTTGAATAGGGTCTCTTTTCTGTGTCTCTCTTATGCTGATGTAGCTATGGACATAATTATGTCTTGTTCCTATTCATATAATCAGACTTATTTCCTACTTTGGGTGATGTGCAGGTGCACGCCCCATTCTCTTCCAGCGGGGGCACTATGTGTCATCATTAAATCTTCTGAGATTTGTGGCTTTCGACCCCAGTCGGGTCTGGCATACCGTCTTTAGTGGGACTCTCTGCACATGTTCGGTGCCAAGGTGGAGGTGAGCGTGGTGGGCGTGCCATGTGTCTGCCCCCCCCCCCCCCCCCCCCCCCCCCCCCAGCTCCCCTGCACGTCTGCTGCTGGAGCTCTCGGTGGGATGCCACTTGCACATTTCAGGCTGTAAGCACAGTGCTGCCGTCTTCTGCCTCTTTCTTATCTTTTCTCTTTCGTGTTCTTCTCATCCCTTTGTTGGGGTCCGGCTGTCACCTGCTGGTGCTTCCATCCTGTCTTCAATCCTGCCTTTCATCCAGGCCGCCTTTATGTTTGCGATTTGGGTCGAACTTTCTTCTTCCGCTACCTCTTTCCTGCTGTGGTAGGAAATACACAGCCATGTCTCTCTCTCTTTGTTACCCTGAGTACTGGGCCTCTAGCTCCTCTTCTGCGTGTCTCCCTTGGGTCTTTGTTTTTTTATTGCTGGTGATTGATCAGCCTTGCCGGTCCCACATCTCTCAGCCCACTTCCTCACAGCCCTCCTCCTCTCACCCTCTTCCTATCACCCTCTTCCTAATGGCCCTCATCCTCTTCCTCTCATCCCTCTTCTTCATGGCCCTCCTCTCATCCTCTTCCTCACGGCCCTCTTCCTCATGGCCCTCCTGCTCTCACCCTCTTCCTATCACCCTCTTCCTAATGGCCCTCATCCTCTTCCTCTCATCCCTCTTCCTCACGGCCCTCTTCCTCTCCCCCTCTTCCTCACGGCCCTCCTGCTCTGACCCTCTTCCTCACGGCCCTCTCCTCAGGCTCAGCCTTGGTTCTCAGCCACACCCTGTTCATCCCACCCTTCTGTCCTCCGTGGCTATCGCAGCACTGAGGCCGGAGGCTCTCTCACGCAAAGCGAGAGTGACTGTGGTGCTCTTGATGTGTTGCCAACAGCAGATGGACTCCGCATACGGAGATGGACTCGCATTAGGAGAAATACACAATCTAATGGTATCATTGCTGGGCTTTAAATAGGCAGTTTTCACATAGTGCACCTGTAACGGGTGACGCGTCGGCAGTGACCTGCTGTCCAATCAGCAGGCGGGGGCATCTCCTTCATTCATAAAAACTCCAAACACGGGCAGAGATGGCACATGGTGCAGGAACGGCGGAGGGGGGGGGGGACAGCATTTGTGCAACATGACAACCAAGGTCACATTCCTGAAGCTTTTCATATGAAACTGCTATCATCAGACAATAAAATAAAATAGGGAATGCTCTCGATGGGTCAAAGCCTGGACTATCCCCTCATTACACAGTGCTTTGACCAGACAAGTACATGGGAGCCTCGGGTATGCGCCCCCACCTTTCCCATTGAATGGATTCACATTTAATCATGGTACAGCAGCTGAGTGAGAACGTGACTGAACTGCTGCATGAAATGTAGCTGGCCCTATTATGCTCTTTTTGTCTGTTCATAATTTTATTTTTGGGATCTACTACAATACCACAATAGTGTTCCAAAACCACATTATTTTTCTCATACTGTGCACTTCTATTCAATCTATGTACAACTCTATCTGAAATGTTCTCTTATAGCTTTAAGCCCCACCCCCGATGAGCCCAGTGTGCTCTGATTGGTCATCTTTCCCTACACGGTCCACCCCTGTCTTGCAGTCTGCAGAAAGATCACTGCAGGTAGGTGGCCAATAAGGATCATGTTACGGGGTGACCTCACCATGTCTCGGAAGTAAGGCCTGGAATTCCAGTGAGGCATTTCTGTGGTGAGAGTTACTTTCTTTAGTGTGTACTTTGGGCCTTAGCAAACCATTTACATGTGTATAAAGCTATATAACCAAGGGTGCAGATAACTGGTATGCAAGTACGCATTCACCTTTAAGAACGATATGTGCGACAATCGATTGTTTGTTAAAGCGCAAATGCGTACTTATTTTATGTGCATTTGCGTTGATATGACAAGAAAATACCTTGCATTTTAACCTGTATACCGCAAATGAAGTGGAGTTAGCATATAAAGATTAAAATACATTATATTTTGTTTTCATAGCTTTGCAAATGCACATAAAATAAGTACGCATGTGCACTTTTACAAACAATCGATTGTCGCACGTATCGTTCTTAAAGGTGAATGCGTACTTGTGTACCAGTTATCTGCACCCCTGTATATAACATATTGTAGGAAAGAGGAGAACTGGAAAAGCATAAGAGGACCCACCCCTTTAAATGATATTCACTCATACATGAAATTCAATAAACCGCTGGACCCATTTCTGAAAGCGATTACTCCTAACTGAGGCCAGCGGTCTCCCTGTTAGCAATGTTAGCGTTTAGCAGCCGCTGACATTGGGAGTAAACTGGAGAAGAGAAGCAGCCAGTTTGCCCACATGTGTCCTGAGCAAGGCAGTGAGCTGAAAAGGTCCTCCAGTGGTTCTCAAGCTCTGGCCGTCATGAACAAGGCATCATCTCGAGCTGCCTGAAAGGTCACTGATCTTACACTGACATACTGTATGCAACTGCTCACCTCACTGTACCCGTTCCTGTCTGCTTACCTCTTTCTCTTGGAAAAAAATTCTTGCAAGTTCCTGTCACTGTGCTCGATGAATAGCAGTGCATCCACCTTCTGTGCAGATGAGATGCTTAATATGTTCGCTGAGGTCTGTTGTGTAAGTGTAGCCGTTGATTCCGGCAGTCAATCTTATCCACTAAACAGAGACTCAGTCTCGGGAATTTCCCATAAAAAACACTGAGTTTATGCTTCAGGACTCAGAAGTGACTGTTCATGGAAGTGACACTCTCACCGGTGTCACGAGAAAATCGTAACCAATTGAAGTCCCGAATGACCGTGATTGGTGGCTGGTGAGGGCCAGGACACGCCCACCCGACCGGCTCCCTCAGTCTTTGTAGCAGGCCTGTGTGGGTTTAGAGGTGTAGACCCAGGTAGTGCTGCTCCATGTGGAAATTTTGACTGATACTGATCACCAGTATTGGTAGTGGGGGGGGGGGTCGCCTGTGGTGAAATTTGCTGGCGCTGATTAGCAGATTGATGTTGCATCATTTTTTATTCATGGAAAACGAAAGATCGATCTGTGGGCAGATTTAATAATGAATTATAAACATGTCGCAGGCCGATACTTATAGCTCTTATAGGAGCTGAGCGAGCCGACGAAATCCCTCATCCCCCACGGCGGCAAACGGCTGATTGTCACCTGCAGTCGTCTCCATTATTTTAACAGTTGTGTTATTAGCTGTGGTGCTAATTTATTGAATATCAATAAAGTTTTAATGTCAGCCCACAATATCGGCCGAGATTGACACTTCAGTCCGATACCAGTATCTTGATTTTTAATAAATATCAGCCGATACGGACACATTAACTGTTATATCATGCACCTCTAGCTTCAGGCTCCAGCACTCTGTCCTCCTCACATACTGTATGTTGTTCTCCTTCCCTCGCCTGGGATGATGCCCCTCCCCTTACAGACGCCACGGGTCTGGTCGCTGCTTGGAAGAGCCCGACTGATGCAGGTTTTTCCGATACCAATGCCGATTCAAAAATCCGATAATGATATATCAGCCGATGCTCTAGATTTTTTTCTAGATTTTTTTCCCCCCCAGAAAAAACACAAAAATAAAGATTTTTCTCTGACATTTGTTATGAGTAGCTATTAAAAGTCCTCACCAAGATAAAATGACATAATGCTGTTTAAAAATGAACTTTTATTGTCATAAATAGTGCTTTGAACAGAAGTACAACAAAATACAGCCGTGGAAAAAAATTAAGAGACTACAGCACAATTTTTTGTTTCACTCTTTTTTCAATTTCTGGGTGTGTGCCTGTGAATAATATGTATTTTTCTGCAAACTGCAGCCTGGTTCTTCCCTGTTTCTCATTGATGAAGGGCTTCTTCCTTGTTTTATGGGTCTTCAGTCCTGCTTCTAGCAGCCTGACATGAACTGTCCTAGCAGTGCACTTCACACCTACACTTAATGTTCCCCATTTCTTTCGAAGGTCATTTTATGTCATCCTTCGATTGATGAGAAACTGTCAGATAAGTTAATGATCATTTCTGGCATTAGAATGTCGCTTCCATCTTCCTGACTGGTTTTTGGTCGTTTCCAGTGTCTCCTGCCTAACCTTATTTTTGTGTACTGCTGTCTTAGAAATTTTGAACCCGAAAGCATCTTGCTGCTCAGCGTAGCCTAATGCCAGCAGAACCACAATTAAACCATGATTTAAAAATGCAGATTTGTTTAAAAACATAGAGTGGTCTCTTAATTTTTTCCATGGCTGTATATTAAATTTCCAATGTGTGCTCCAAACACGTTACCAACAGGGGAGTTGTAGTGTGCCCTCTGGTGGACAAATTACACAATGACAACACTCATAACATAGTTGAAGGACCTGTCTCTCTGTTTTTTTTGTTATAAACGCCGATGTCAGTTTATCTTGCGGTGTCCCAAGTTCCCCCATCCCAATCTGTGATGTCACCAGCAACGCTCGCCTTCTCATTCCCACCTCCTCGCCACCCGGCGCCAGGCCGCCTCCTCTGAATGGCCCCAAGCTGCCCGTCCGCCCTCCTGCATGGGCCCCGGGGCCCTGCTGTCTGACAGTTTAATCTCCTCGTGTGTCTGGGGGCCTCTTAGGTGTTCGGCGCTGGTCAACGGGCAGCGTGTGGCCTGTCAGGTCCGACGATGATCAGAAACGGCCCCGTGAGCCCCTGAGGATATGTGGGGCAGATAACACACGGGAGACCCCCCGCCCCCCCAGGCCTCCCCAGCACCTCGCTCTGTTTACATTTTTCCTGGGCGCTGGAAGGTAAAGC
Source organism: Hippopotamyrus pictus (assembly GCA_026781145.1). NCBI lineage: Eukaryota > Metazoa > Chordata > Actinopteri > Osteoglossiformes > Mormyridae > Hippopotamyrus > Hippopotamyrus pictus. Next base: position 6,372 of record JAODLC010012290.1, on the reverse strand, counting down.
AGGAAAGGAATCCGTCTCTTCTGTCTGATCCGGCATCTGCTTCAGGTGTTGCCCGGGAAACCGTCAATAATACGACCAAAAAAGGCGAATTAGCGTTCCTCCGCTTTCCTCCGCGTTTATTTGACTGTGAGCACCGTTTACACACCCGACCCCCCTGTGCTCTCATGTCTCCATCCTTTTTCGCGAATGGCCGCCGTCGTGCGATCCGGAGCATCTCCTTCCTCCCGCTCTCCCGAGTGCCGCGGCTCCCTGCTCGCATGGCGCGGCTCCCTTCGCCCCCCCCGGGCGCCTCTAAGCGGGAGTCTGCGTGATGGCTGATTGCCGTTTGTTTAGGCCCAGCGTGTGGTCACGTGCGCCATTTCCCAAGTGATGATCTGCTGCTTGTCTGAGTGTCGGGCTTCTGAACTACAGATAAGGATCTGCTGAGTAAATAAAGTCTGAGTTGTAGGTGCTTGTTAATTTCCATGGAGCGGATCAGTGACTTTTTACTATCTGTTGCAGTAATACCGACCGACCACTTGGGGCACTGCAGTGGTTAGCACTGGTGCCTCTTACCTCTGAGACCTGGGTTCAAGTCCCTGCCATGGCTCCATGGGTGTGGAGTTTGCATGGTCTCCCTGTGTCATTATGGGGTTTCCTCTGGGTACTTTGCCCCCCCCCCAGTCCAAAAGCATGCCAAGGTTAATTGCCTATAGGTTGAATTGTGTGTGAGTGTGTCCTGTGAAGGGTTGGTGCCCCAGCTGGGTGATTCCCTGCATTGTGCCTGTAGGCTCTGGACACCTGCCGCCTTGCAGCCCTGAACAGGATGGATGGATGGATGGATGCCCGTCTTCTTACTTATCCAGTTCCGGGTTTACCAGGCAGCACTGGAACAGCCTGAACGGGATGCCAGTCTATTGCAGGGCACAGACACACTACAGGCAGTGAAAAAATGCCAGCTCACCTACGGGCATGTCTTCGCACTGCAGGATGGAACATGCAAACTCCGCACGCGCAGCAGGGGTGGGGTTGAAATCCCCACGCCCGGCGATGTGAGGGGGAGGGCCCTGCCCACCTTCCCACCTACCCACCTAGGTGACATGCAGCACTGAGCAAAGGGCTCCACAGCTGAAGGAAATGATGTTTCATTTAAAAGTTCTTTATACTGGTGTCAGAACATGATGTTATGTCTGTCATAGTGTGTCAGCTTAACCATCTCAGAGCCTCTCCTAAAGTCACCCCAGTCTTTGCAATAGCCATTCAATATACTCATGTTTACTCGACCGTTAGCATGCCATGTCTAGCTAGTCAACGACTCCTCAGTTATTTAACTAGTTAATTAATTAAGTGAGCTCATTTTGAAATGTAAGAAATCCATGGAAAGGCTGGGGTGTCCCTGAGGAGAGGTTTGGGAACTGAAGAGGTGTTCATCTCCCATCCAGCCAGATATCGTGCTGCACAGATAAATAGCTTTAAACGGAATTTCCTCTGGCTTCCGAACACTTTTGCCCAGTGCTGTATGTGTGCCGATATCCAGCTATCGATTTATCACCATCGTCCAGCCGAGACGTCGGGAGGAGAGGCCCTGTCAGACACAGGAAGCCTGGATGCGGGGTGAGAATCATCCCCACGCCCCCGCATTGCCGCCTGGCCGCCCCAGTGCGGCGGGCTGGCCTGTAGGGACGCGGCCTGACTCCACCTCGCTCCCGTGGGCTGTCTGTCATTCCCGCTCCCTTGGCTTGACACTCAGCTATGACCTAAAGTGCGGTGGGACTCGGGCCCTTGCTTTTGGACTCCTCAGCCTCAGGGCCCTTCAGCGGCCCCGTATATAAAATGGAATGTCTTCCTCATTCGTCTGATGAGGGAATCTACTGTAATCTTTTGTTTGTAGTCTTTAGTGTCGGCATGAGCTCGTTTAGAGCCCCACTGCTTAAACGGAGATGTGCGGGGTCAGATCCCAGAGCTCGCTGCCGTCAATAAACACTCCGCTTAGTCTGATCCCTTGATTATTTCTTCACTTCAGACACTTATCCGGAGTGACGTAAGGAGTGCAAGATCCCTGTAATTCCCCTTCCAGCTGTGGGGTATCGACTCAGGCCTCTGGGTTAAACGTCTTACTCGGGGCCGTAATAATAGCATCCAACGGCACGTCTCGGACCTCGATCGCCGCTTGTAGGCGGCTGTCAGTACTGCTGCTTCCTGTGGCCTGCTCTCTCAAACAGTCTCCCTGCTTGCAGCGCCCCCTGCCTGCCGTGTACTCTTTGCACTGCAGTTAGTAGCAGAGGTATGGCGGCTGCTGCATAGGACGTGGCAGAAAGCCGTTGGCCTGTAGTGGCCATGTTGTGAATACAGCTCTAAGATGCAGTTTTGTGTGTTACCAGCAGGTGACACAGTGGTTAAGGGCATAACTGCTTGGTGGGGTTTGAATTCACCAGGGCTGTTCCTGTTCCTATAAATAAATGCGCTTCTTTTTGGTGTGCTGTTGCAGTTAGTGCTTCTACATGCGTATTTATTGTTGCTCTCTGCTGCCCACTGCAGGCTGGCTGGAAGGAGAACCATGCCTCATTCATGGCCGAGCTGAAGAACCTGCAGGCTTTGGGCCTCACCACCCTGGGCCATGCTCTCCGGGCCGCCTTCGACCTGCTCAATCTCAACCGCCTCGTCTCCGGGATCGACAACTACGGCCAGGTATGGCGGCCGCTCACTTCCCCGTGTGTGCGACACACTCCTGCGGAAAGAAAGGCGTGAAAAGCTGCCTGTTCCACCCTGAGCTTGGCTGAAATTCAGGCATGTTCCACTAATGATGCGACTCGGGGGAGAGCTCTGCGTTTCAGGAGGAGCGTAAGCAGTGTGGTACAGTCCGGGAGGGTTCTGCTGCTCAACGCAGGCCGAGCAGAGCTGTGACCTCAATCAGGCTCTACGGGGCAGAGCATGAAGGGGGGCGGGGCCGAAGGTAGGGCGTGTGGCCAGAGCTCTGTGGGAGGAGGTGGGGGGAGTCAGTGTGTGAGTGTGTGTGGATTATGTTTATATTACATTGTGGGGACCAAATGTCCCCCAAAAATTGATATGAACCTGTTATTTTGATGTTGTGGGGACCATTTTTCAGGTGAATGCAATCAAAAAACTAAAAATGCCGCAAGTCTTGTATTTTGTTTGGTTACTTATGGTTAAATTCAGGGCTGGGTTAGGGTTAAGGTCGTTATGTTGGGATTAGCATTTTCCCCATTGAAATGAATGGAAAGTCCCCACAAATATATAATTACAAACCTGTGTGTGGTTGTTTGTGCGCGTGCGGTCTTGCATAGGTCTGTGAACATGCATGTGTGTCTGTTAGCCTGGGTGTGTGTGTGTGTGTATGAGTGTGTGTGTGTGTGTGTGTGAGTGTGAGGTGTTTTTGTGTGAGCATGCATGGGTGTCTGTGACCCTGTGTGTGGTTGTGCGTGCGCGTGCATGCTTGGGTCTTTGAACATGCGTGTGTACCTGTTAGCCTGGGTGTGTGTATGAGTATGTGTGTGCATGTGAGAGGTGTATTTGTGTGAGCATATGTGTTTATCTGTGAGTGTTTGTGTGTGTCTCTCTGCATATGTATATGTGTGCGCATGTGTGTCTGTGGGGGTGAGTGTGTGTCTGTGAGCATATGTGCATTTGTGTGCATGTGTCTGGGATCAAATATGTGTGTGTGTGCATGTTTGTGTCTGTGAGCCTTTATATGTGTCTGTGAGCATGTGTGTCTGTGGGGGTGAGTGTGTGTCTGTGAACCTGTGGGTCTGTGGAGGTGAGTGTGTGTCTGTGAGCATGTGTGTCTGTGAACATGCCAGTCACTATGGAGTCAGAGATAACTGGATGGAAGCTGGTGTCGGACCAGCGGCTGATGCAGAGGAAGCGTCTCTGCTGGGGAAGGTCAAAGGTGAGAGATGGCCAGAGGCCACCTGGATTCTTAATGCTAGCCCTGAGGCTAAGCGTAGCAGCCAGTGGGACACTGTCAGTGACGGGCCTGGAATAGAAGGTAGGCGGGAGATGGTCCAGCAGGACAGAGAGGCGAGAAGTGGCCTATCAAGTGGCATGAAGCTTTTCTCCTGGACTGGAGACACTGGTGGCCCTGGGGACCAGTACGCTGGGTTGGAGCTTCTCCAATTGCCTTCCTGTCTCCCCTAAACGTGCGACACAGTGACTCGATGGCTGACCATCCCGCCCCGTCCCATCCACAGGGCCGGAACCCCTTCTTCCTGGAGCCGTCGGTGATCATCACCATCACGGATGGGAGCCGGCTGACGCATAGCTCGGGGGTGCAGGAGGAGGTGAGGAAGCGCCTGTCTTATGTGGAGCCCGCGCGTGGGTCCTGCCCGGCGTCACTGACCCGGCGCGGCCGTCCTGGCTGCTGCCTGTGCTCCCCCAGCTGCACCTGCCCCTGCACTCGCCCCTGCCTGGCAGTGAGCTGACCAAGGAGCCCTTCCGCTGGGACCAGCGCCTCTTCGCCCTGGTTCTGCGTCTCCCGGGCGCCGCCGTTCCTGATAGCGAGCAGCTCGGCAGCGTGCCCAGCGATGAGTCGGCCATCACGCAGATGTGCGAGGTCACCGGAGGTACGAGCCGCCACACGCTGCCAGGGAACCTGCTAGTCACCTCTAACTGGCGTCCAACCCAAGGTGCAACCCAGCTCGAGCCCTGTGCATTCTGGGATGGCCTCTGGGCCCCCACCGTGACCATGATCAGCATTAGAAAGTGGATGGTTAATTCTACTGAGTTTCTCATGTGTTGAAGAATTTATAGCGGTTTGGAGCTGCCTGCCAGTTTGCCTGAAATCCCACGCAGTGGAAACAGGGCTGTCTTGTACTGCGTGACTTTAGCCATCACCACAGCCAATGGTGGGCAGGTAGTCTTTTCTAAGCCCCTCCCCTCACAGTCCAGTGAACCAATGGGGAGGTGATCATGTTCATGAACTTGACATGGAGAGTAATTCTTTGAGAGCAAATACTGCAGTGAAGTAGATCATATGGATGCAAGTTCTGGGCTGGTTAGAGTGGAGCTGAAAATCCAGAAATGGCTCTTGTGTGTTAGGAAGGCCTGTTCCCAACTGTCTTGGCTGATCACACGATGACGGTCACAGCAGATAATGGGCCTTCGCCAACACCCCCTGTCTTAGGCCGGTCTTACTGCGTGCGGACCCAGCGTATGCTGAACCAATGCCTGGAGTCGCTGGTGCAGAAGGTTCTGAGCGGCGTGGTCGTAAACTTTGAGAAGACGGGCCCGGATCCGCCCCTGCTGAACGACGGTAGGACGAAGGCCATGCGGCACCTGCAACCAGCATGCACAGCTGGTCTGTTTGCGCCTGTGTGGTTTCAGAGCTTAACCTCGCTGTGCTGAAATGGCCGTTCTTAAGTAGCTCTGTAAGGTCCTCGTGGCTGTTAGCTAATGACTGCATGGTTCTGTGACCGTTTGATGCCCCCCATCAGTCACCGGTTCTGCCCTCCTCCTGCAGACGGCCTGCTCGACCCGGTACGCCCCCCGCCTCCCACTGGACCACAGCCTTGGCACAGCTGTCACAAGCTGATCTATGTGCGGCCCAACCCCAAGACAGGGGTTCCTGTGGGCCACTGGCCCATTCCGGAATCCTTCTGGCCTGACCAGAACTCGCCCACCCTGGTGAGTAGGGAGAGGTGCTGCTGAACGAGCCTGAACGGGCCCCGCGATTCACTTCCACATTTCTTTGGTTTTGGTGTCTGGACGTTTAAAGCGATTGAAGCTGGTGTGATTTCGGCGACAGTGTGAGGCTGCAGTAAGGCTCCAATAAACGATTATTTTGATAATTAATCATGTGATTAGGCAAACAGCTAATCAATTAGTTGGCCCAAGACATAGGCTCTAAAGAAAAGTGCAAATGCTTTATTTAAAAAACATCAAGAGATATTTAAGTCACATTTGTAATGACTCTGCTTAGAGTATCTCTATTTAAACTGACGAAGAGGCATAGAATCAGAGATCTGTTGTCTCTGCCATATTTAGCTTTCTAACAATTGTATGCTATGCCGAAGTGTATTTTAATGATATTATCGAAAGCAACACTATTTTGAGTTTTGAAATCATGGTGATACAATTTGCTAAGCAGGCCGGGGTGGGGGGGTGTTAGGCGTGCAGGCTAATTTTGTTGTCAAGATTTCGAAATATTGCGGTATCCTATATTAGCTAATACCGCCCAAGCACAATAACAACTTTAAACCTGTCCATAAAAGTTTCCCCCTATCACTACATTGCTTGTATTTGTGTTTGTTGCAATACATCTGCAGGGTTCCAAATAAGATTTTCAACTTGATTAATTTTAAAAAGTTGCAATTTGATTAGCAGTTTTGAAATTTGATTAGCAAGTTTTAAAAATGACCATCGGAAGCACTAACTACT